>JAOCPS010197460.1:0-24017 GCA_025505425.1 Graphium colonna
GAAAGAAACAGAACAATAAATTTAAAAATAACATAAAAAATATACACAACAAAATATGCAAATAGAAAAATATATTCAAAACAAAACAGAAAATAAATCACATAATCAAAAATAAAACATAAGATCATAAGAAAAAAAAATTTGTGCTACACAAAAATTAAAAACCGTTTAAAATTCTTCTATATCCTCACAACATTTTGTCGAAGATCGAAACATAATTGTTCGAGTGCTATTACGTATCAACATAGCAGTGGTTTGGTTAATCCTGTATCATTTATGTGGTTAGTTTATTCTTGTCTAGGTCGTTTACAGCCGTACCTAATACCGTAGTAAAGAGAAGATAATAATAGACTATCTGTATTTCTGTCTCGATGAAAACAGTAGCTGTTAATGTGCTTGTAACAGCTCAAGTAGAGCACTAAATAACCCGTGAAGTATATTAACTTAATCAAGTACTATATAATTATGAGTAAATTAAATGTCTCATAAATGATAAAAGCTGCACATTTGAGAATTTATGTGCAAATAATGGTAGTTGGATAAAAATGGTATTTCAATAAATTAGTTACACGCTAATTTTCGTTAGGGTTTCAAAGGCAATGTTTTCACGAAATACTGGGCCATAATGTTTTTATTTAGAAGATGTAAGCATGGGCGTACATAGAGGGGCGGCCGGGTGGGCCGTGCCCACTCTAGGATGGTCTAATGCCTACCCCAGGTTGATCTAAGGCCCACTTCAGAATGGTATAGGGCCCACCCCAGGATAGTCTGGTGCCCACCCCAGGATAGTCTAGTGCCGACTCTGGAAAATAACCCTAGATACGGCCATGGAAATTACCAAGACGGTTTAACACCCACAACATTGTAAGACTAATTTCAGTAGCAACTTTGCCAAAAAGAGGTTAGGTTAAAAAGTATTGAAACCTAATAAGAATGAATATTTTGTAAATAGAATGCAGTAATGATCATCTAACATCATATCACTGCAAGCATAGAGTACTGTTTTTTAATATTAGCGGTTATGCTTATGAGTCTATACCTAGTCTTCTGTTTAACAAAATGCAATGTGATTGTAAATGTGGGAGGTAATAAAATAAAAATTACCTTCTTCTGCAGCCTGATGACCGAAGTCCACTTTTTCTCGAGCAGGCCGCCGAACTTGCGGTCCATCTCGCCGGTCATCTCGGCCTCCTTCTTGAACGCTTCCAGCGCGTCTGTGTAGCCATTGCTGCCCAGATAATCGGCGATAGCTTTGTTCCTTTAAAAAAAATCTTAGTTATATACTGTTTCCGAGTTAAGGGCTACAAAACCATTTTTTCGTATAGATAATTTAAAAGAAAAGTGGTACTTAGGTGATGAACTAGAGTTAGTGCATGTTTTACAGACTTGTTTATATTGTAGTCGGACAGATTGGTAATCTGTAGATGATAGATATCAATATGTCAAGTGTAGGTTGCTGCTACATTTGACAAAATTAGAACATCGTCATAATAGAACTTGTAAAATTAAGTGAAAGCAAGTATGCAACTACGTTTTAGAAGTTACGTTTAACGTGTGCGAAAAATCTGGATCTTTTTTTGCCACCATACGATATTTGTTACAGTTTCTTTTAGTAGAATTTACGATCTATGAAAACCAACCTTTATTTTAAGCGAACAAGCACGACTATTAGCACGTAAAAGCTCTTGAAGAAAACATAATATGAGATGAAAATCGAAAAAAAAAAACGTGTGACAAATAGCAAAAAAGTTTGTCATTAGATTATCACATTATAATATGTTAAATTATTTGAGCATATACATAGAAGAATGTTGGGACTAAAAATTAAACCATAAAACATGAAATTTTACTTAATTAAAGATTTCAGACAAGTAGAGACAACACAATGGAATATGTACATTCGTCGTCAATGCGAGGATTTTTTTCCTATAAGTAGTAGTGAATTTAAAGTAGAAAACATTAAAATTATTCAAAATACTTTATGTATATTTTTTAGTTATTACAATACAAACGTTTAATAACAAATATTTTTTCGAAAAATAAAACACAATATAGATTTTCAGGTAGAGTCGATCAAAATATCGATAAAATGACGATTAATATAACATGCGTTAAAGATTTCAATGATAATACTTGAAGCTCGGAGAATAAGAAAGCAGAACATGGTAACTCCCTGTCTGTCAATTTAACAATTCCCAAGAACATGAAACTCGTTTATCGTAAAATTACCTAGCTTCTGTATATTTTACTTAAGCATGGGTAGATTGTCCTTTAATTTAAGGACGACTTTTTTATGCATTTTACTGTTCCTGTCATTATTTATATCAATTAGAACGTAACGGTTTACATATACGTCTCGCTCATGGTTTGTGCCCGACCGGGAACGTACCACAGCCCTATACATAAAGCTTGTAAAGGTTTCGGATAAATGTACCCACTAGGTGATTTTAGTTTTTCTTTGCTATATTAATCTCTCCTGTTTGAATTACTCAATTCTTGCCTTCTGTTAATGCTATCCATCCTGGCCCGTATTCTCTTGTCAAAACTGACAACAATCTGCTAGTTTATGAATGTCATCTCGGCGATGATTACAATTAAAATTAGACGAACCGTCTATTCGCTTATCTAATTTAACGTTAAAAGCAAACCATAATCATAGGTCACGGCATCTTAGGCTAAAATCCTATATACAATATATGGGGTAAAATAAATTTTCTTTTAATGGTTTTTCAACCAATTCAAGACATTAAATCATGATACATATATGCGTTGATTTTGATTTGGCACAATAAGAATATATTATAAGTAATAGATTTTCACGCATACAATACTCAATAAATAAAAAGAAACAATCGTCAACTGTCTATATAGATAAATTTAAAGGCCAGACTGACCAACCAAAAATTACCAAACATCGTTACACATTGCGATGCGTAGACAGTGTTCAGTTACGCCGTCCTAAGCAGAACACTTGATCACGACTGAACACTTACAAGTGGCGGTGCGTCTAATAAAATTCGAACTTGTCCTAAATAGATAAGACGGTCTGTTGTTGGGTAACCGAAAACGTGCTACCGTAAATGCTGCGGAGGCATTTGGCGAGTTGTGAGAAACATAGGCCATTTCGCCACCGCGTAATAATGAAGATATTGTAATCACATGTGTATGAGAACATCTAACATAATGCTAAGCAAATTTTGATATGTCCTACTAATATTACAAATGTATATTCGGATGTTTGCTACACAGAACAGTTTATATTCCATTTTTTAAATTATTGTAATTTACTAGCTTCTGTAAATTATAATAATTTACATATTTAAAACGCATATTTAAACACAGTATTAGTAGCGTATATATTATTTCTAATATGCATTTCAGCAGTTACACTTGTTACTACAACAATAAAAATAATACTACAATATGTTTGTTACGTAGGCATCAGACGCAGGCTTTGTTTTTAACTACTTATACATTTGTTTATGTAATATTGGTCATTTTAAGTAAAAAAAAATCTAATATTGTATATTGGCATAGATTTAGTTAATATTAGCTGCATGCAACTGCTACTGTACAGAACACTAACGTAAGAAAAAAAAGACAAATATACAAAATACTCAAATTGAGTTATTAATTAAGGTGTATATTAAAACGGTTATTTCCGTGTCAGTTGTCTCTTTTATTACTTAACGGAATTTTAAATTATATGAATAAATTAGTGTGAGAAAGTCAGCTCAGGGCTTTGTACTTAAACATTATACTGATGTGATAAGAGTACTTTTTGTAGATTAAAATCTCAAAAGTTTTTTGGACATACTGTCTACTAGTGTCGTAGACAAAGTCAGGAGAACTAAAAAGTTCTTAGTATGTACGAACAGAAAATAAAGTAGATAATAATAAACAACCGTGATAGATTAAATACAACAAAGTCCATATCGATAAAAACGTGGAATCAAACGGTAGACTTTGCTCCAAACGCGTTTTTAAAGTAGTGATTGTGCAGCACATTGTTAGCAATGCAAATGAGCATAACGAATGAGAATAAAAAGTTACAAAAAACAACTCAACAGATAACAGAATATGTGGAGCGCTAGAGAAAAATTATAAACCCAAGGAATTGTTCTCGCTGCAGCTTTCTAAGTGAAATGCTTGCGCAGGTTTATGGTGTTACGGCGGTACATTTATCATTTACAGGTTTACTGTCGTGTTGACTGTATTTATTGATCCATTTTTTTCTAAGTAGTATATGACTACAATACGACCGAAAGCAAAAATATAATAAACGAACCGTATACATCGTTTTTTTAAAAAGTTTTACTTATTCAACTACAAGTGAATTTTCATAGAAAATTATAAAAAATCAAATTTAAACTCGTTAAAAGTGTGGTTTCGAAACTTATCTTCTCCGTTATTTTGATTTAAAAAACTTATTACTAATAAGATTTTTTGTGGGACCATTTTTTTTCTAATCAGTTTACCAAGTGGCGGAGATATGTGCGAACATTTCTAAATTTTGTTATTTTGATTTAAAAAACAAACTTATGAAACGATTTTTCTGAAAAATTCATGGGACCATTTTAGAAGTATACCTTATCAGACAAAAAATATTTTTTTTATCAATTCGTAAATGACGGAGGTACACGCGAGCATACATAAAAAAATAGAATCATCCGAATTGAGAACCCCCCCTCCTTTATTGAATTCAGTTAAAAAACTAATGATCTTTAAATGAATAGCAATATTTTGTTATTTCACACTTGTATAATCACAATCACAGAAGCTTGCAACCAAAGAATTCTCATACATTCAATCTATGCCTTAGGGTAGCCCCCGCAGATGCTATATGACGCTACTCACAGATACACACACGCGCTAGTTCTTCTTCCTCCTAGCCTTTTTCCCAAGTTACTTGGGGTTGATTTTTAATCCACCCAAATATTACCTGAATTTCAGTTTTTTACGCCGAGCGACTGGCATCTGTTCGGTTCTGCGAGGTTCGAACCCACGACATGCGACAAGCCACTAAGCTGCGGAGGTGAACACACACGCACTAGTTATTTATATTAATCCCCTATTTGCTGCAGTATTAAAAAATATCATTAAATCGCTCATAACTGAAGATATTGGTGAAGATGCACAAATAGTAATGTAGTCTGAAATTGAGAAATTATCTTTTGAAGTAGTTCAAAACTTTAAAAGTCCCTGTTTTGTTTTTCTCTGGACTGGCACATGATATTTGATGCGAATCAGCCGGCGCAAAAAAAGAGATAATCAATTATTTTCATTTGGTGTATTAACGCTTTCCCCGAGATCGATCGTTGACTTTTATTAATACTCTCCACCGATGCAATCTCTCTTGTGATTTGTCACAACCGTAATTGGCTATGGAAACATCGGCGGAGAGCGCATATTTGTCGAAAAAAGAAACAGATATGAAGACATAGATAAAAAATAATCGTAGAAATATTTCAACGGAGGCGTCTCTATTGTGCAAGTTCATTTCTCGCTTGTTAAATATCAGAGTTTCGATATCTACAAGGTGAAACTGAATCGAATGTGAAGACAATCTAAGGCGCCCATTGTTTGTGTGGGAGCCAATCGGAGCGGTTTTTTTATGCGAGTGGAAAGCACGACGCGTGGGTAGCTGGCTAATTACGTGACGATAAATCTGCTACCCTAAATTCGATATCAAACATGAACATTTATTAACTCGTATTGCTATTTCAAAAGAGAAGTTAAACTTAAAGCGACAACTAAAAAAAGACATCGTAAATGGC
This sequence comes from Graphium colonna, assembly GCA_025505425.1. Lineage (NCBI taxonomy): Eukaryota > Metazoa > Arthropoda > Insecta > Lepidoptera > Papilionidae > Graphium > Graphium colonna. Next base: position 5,778 of record JAOCPS010197460.1, read on the forward strand.
AGCTATTCTATTTGTTTCTTACTCACACCAATATGGTGTGAGCAAGACACGAGTAGGAGAACCTTCTTTTATATGAATATTTTTATTATTATTTTTTTATGGAAAGGAAAACAAACGAGCAGACGGTTCACGTGATGGTAAGCGATCACGTCGCTCATAGGTACTAGCAACATACAGAAAGTCGCGAGTCGTTGTCAACCTGGGAAATTGGATAGAATAGGTTAATTGGGTAGGATGAGGTCGGGATTAAGGATTTGTAGGGACAGGCGTAGGAAAAGAAAAGGGTAGACATGGTCATCATAAAGTTGTAAAAAGATGCCATCTATAATAAATTACAACTGAAGCTGAGTTGGGGCGAGGGCGACATTGAAGTTAGGCGTTTTTTTACGTAACGAAATAAATGGCCAATCCTCTTTCTCCTTATACCTTAATAACTTATAAAAACAATGCGAGATTATTTCTTATAGCTTTGCCCTTAAACTGGCCCTCTATTACCTCATTCGTCAGGCTAAAGAAAGTACGTGATGTCTACTCTACAAAGGCATTTTGACGGACGAGCCGACCTATTTACGTCACGAAAGCTAAGATGCTGAGTAGAAATAAAAACAATCTTCCCGTTAGCAAACACTTTGTTAAAAATCAATGTTATGGAATCGACGGCGGACTTTCTTAATCTCTACAAAGGCCTCGAGAATAAGGGTCAGCAAATTTTGTAACATTTAAAATGTGATATCATCTATTGTTTCCAAATACGAAAGTAATTGAGAGCGTTAAAACTGTTTTTTTTTTGCTTTTGTGTTTTTAAAAGTTTAATTTAAAAACATCATCACTCTGAAAATAGCTGTGTTTTAAGACGTTTTCCTTAAACAATCATCAATGATTACAAGCAATTATAAGTACTCACTTTCTAGAACTATTATTGGAAGTCTGGCGACAACCGCTGAAAACAGATAAGTCACCTATGCAATTTAATCTATAGTTTATAGCTAAAGTAACTCTAATTTAGTCCAAAACGGGCTTATTTCTATGACCATTGACCCACTAAACATAAATCCACGTCCTATGGCCTTCCTTTCCTTTTGTCGTCAGGGCCTACTAAGACCAGGCCCACAACGATTAAGTAGCCAAGTTTAATTTTTGACACGGTCGGTGATGGAACAAACAGCACGGTGTTTAGTAGCAGTCAGCGAGGGGCTACCAAAGTCAAGGGTGCAATGATATCTTCATCCAAAATCCGATACGTGTGTTAATTGATTGTCATCACCTATGGACATCTAATAATTTAAACCGCTGAAGCTGTCATTTTAAATTTTGTTTAATTTAAACTGACAGCTTCAGCAGTTTCTTACGGATTTTATCGCGGTTTATTTTTAAATTTTATCACTTGACGTTTCGAATCCTTTATAGCGTTCATGGTCACGGGTGGGAATTGGATATCTTCAAACATCTCAGTCCGATTCATTAATTATTATATTACATTCGTGTAAGTCTCAGAAACAACACGCTGAAGCTAACTTAGTACTAGGACCTCATAGAAGCTAGGTGTATATTAAATCTATATATAGGATTTTCGTTCAGTGAATGAGGCGACCAAATCCCTAATCCTACAACCACAACCCTTCAAATTTATTGTCACCCTTTAGCATTGCTGAGTTGCAACGATGTTGATGCGCCAGGCTGAATTATGTAATCTGAGAAGTCACAAAAGCTTAAGATGCTGAGTAGAAATAAAAACAATCTAGCTGTTGGCGCGAAGATATTGTTGAAAACCAATCTCATCGAATCGAGGTCAATATTTCTTAATCTTGATAAAGGCCTCTAGTGTTATTAAAAGAGTAAGGGCCACCAAATTTTGTAACATTTGAAATGTTTAACTAACTACAAACTTGAAGCTCTGTTGTCGGCGTATCGTGTTTTTGTATGTTTAAGATGCTATTATTATATATAATTATTTATTTTATTCATGTAAGCTTCTTGCACAATTTTATGTTCAGCGGCGGACTTAATGCCAGTGGCATTATCTACCGGTCAACCTTCGGGTGGTACAGAGAAAATGAGGTAGGCGCTCAATTGATAAAGAATCAAAGAAGAGAGCACTGCACTGCGAAACAAGCTTCTGTCTTTCAATACGTTTCGCTCCACTACAACAACAAAAACAACATCGGCCTATCGGCGTCTATTGCTGAACGCAAGCCTCCTCAAATGCGCACAAATTATCCCAGTCCAAATCCTCCAATAAAAATTCAATAATTATTACAACCAATTAATTATAAACACAAAGAGCATAGGTAATATAACATATACTGGAAATTTAAACCTATTTTTAATCTGTTCACGGTTCGACCTCACAAAATGTAAAAGCAGTCAGCGGCAGAACTATTACGTCATCTGTGCATTTAAACATATTATTCTCTACAGCTAAAGCACTATTAATTTAAACAAAAATAAGTTTATTTTTATAACTAAACAAAATCAACGTACTATATATAAACCGTCATATATATAAACCGTCAGGGCCTACACGTTCTATATAAAACCAATAAAGCACGTTAGGTCCACTCCGACTAAAGTTCAATTTTTGACATGGAGACAGAACTCACAACACAGTGCGCGCAGTAGCTTTGTTATTTGTGCAATTAAATATTTAAAAATGTGGCAATGTCAAAATGCAAAAAACCACCACTAAGACGTTACGACGCAACCAACGCAGTTACGTCGGATGGATGGTTTTGTAGAATAACGTCAATAAGATTACTCGTGTATTTTGAGCTTGCCCTAACATTGTCATCAAGAGAGTAAGGGTCTATAGTTCAACAATTGCCCGCTGATAAAACCCACGTCCTATATTATACGTCACCAGAGCCTTTTAGGGCATGTTCACACCGATTGAATGGTAAAGTTCAGTCGCGATGCCGGCGCAGCGAAAGTGCTCTGCGTCGCGTCAGTCGTTTGTACGGTCGAGAAATTAACTTTCACAGTACATTTCCGATATGCTTGCACTTGAAGGGCACTTGCTCGCTTGTCACCAGTAAAACACAGGTGCACGTAAAGACAAGACGTTAGTGGAGAACATTTTATAGCACCAATACATTCGTAATTGGAATGCAAGGTTTGAATAGGAATGTCTTAATGGCGTATTCGTGTGTTTCATCTCAATTAGTTTGGGAGGGTTAGTTTCTTGACGAGTTTTTCGTTTTTTTTTTCTTTTTTCTAAAGATTTAACTCTAGATTGGTTATTTATTTTTAAGACGTCGATATATGATCTTACCCGCCAGACTATGCAAGATTGGTCTATGACAAAATTGTATGCTTTGTTTGCAATAAATTGTTCATGTTAAATGTCAACTGTCCATTTTGTCAGCTGAATTAAAATCATACAAATATTAGTGTTATTTATGGACACACAATTTATTTGCATATATTTTAACATTATTTACATAAGAAGAAACTGGTTTAAATTTAGCCTTTCACAGACATATTCAAGTATTTCAAAATATGATTAAGTAATAATACCATAAAGTAACGTGAATTGAATTAAGGTCAAGTAAATAAAACAAGTACGTGTCAAACAAAATACCTTAGACAATTACATAGAAGTATTTTAAAATTACAATTTCAAGCTATTTCGATACAGTATAACATACTCGTTACAACGATATACAAGGTATTTCATAAAGCTAACTACGCTAGCGATCCGAGCATTGCTCTGAAACAATATAACAAGTAACATTATGTTGGCAGGAGACATGTGGAGCGTTTCAAATCAATGCTAATCGCGATGAATTTATAATGAGTTGGTACGATCGACTGTTTAATCATGACGTATCATAGTAATCACTGCGTAAATGTTTTGAGAGTAAACACGTGTCTTAATACTAGTGATGTGACGGATTGTTAAAAATGTAGGTATATCCGCGAATACGGATATTTGGTGCCAAGATCTGCGGACACGGATCTTGTCTTTCTTATCTTATTAAGCCTAAGATTAAAACTCAATTGAGCACATTATAATATAATGGGTGATTAAGTACTATTTGTATACTCGTAGTACCTTACTTCGGTAATGAATGAAACAAATAAAGATTAAAACAAATGGTGCAATATAAAATTGCCAAACATTTGATTTAAAAAAATAAAATAATAATCTGATTAGGATTTAATACTTTTTCATTTCTATCTAACATCTATATGAAAAAAATCAAGTATATAAAAATATCCGCAAAGTTCAGCAGGAAAAGTAACGAATACAGATCTTTCACTTCCCTCGGATATCCGCGGATACAGATACGGATCCGGATATCTGTCACATCACTACTTAATACCACTATGATTTGTGTAATTATCTCTGTTAAAACTAAATTAAAACAAGTTAAGTGGATAATTACAATATTTTATAGACTGAGTATTAAGCTTAGTCGTCACAAGTTTTAGTGTGCAAAAAAACCGTATACTTAATAGATCCAAGTTGATTGTGTACTATCCTTAAGTTATTGCCAAAATCTAGACTATAAAAGTATTTAAAGAATTTGCAAGGGTCTTACCACCAAAACATTAATTAAAGCTCAGTTAAGCAGGTACATAATAATTAACAATGATATCTATATATCATTGTGAGTGGTTATTATCGTGCTAAACTTAGATATTTTATCATACTTGCCATTATATAGTTAACTTGTAAAAGCTTTTCCATGGATGTATTATGTATTGTTTTTTTATTATTGTCACACGAATAATTTTAGTATGTTAAATACATATGCCAATTCGCGTTATATTTTTAAGAAATGGATGTTTATGAGTCATGTCAATGTCATACTTGAAAATGGAATGGTAGTGTATAATGACTTTTTATTAATTCGATGTATTCCTAATGCACGTAATATAAAAAAAATTGATTTCTGCACTACCCCTCATTAGAAATTTTGACGATGTCTAATTTCATGCTTCTCTGTCAGCTTAATTTTCGGCTAGATTAAAAGTTCTTTGAAAGTTTTCCTTTACTTATTAATATTATGATTAGGCCATAGATTCATGTTAAAAATTGTTTAAAAATAATAAGGGTTATATACAGAGGGGCATTACACTCCACACATTTGGTAAGTTCTTTATCTGTCTACATATGGGACACAGGAGGGTAACAATACCAAATTTTATGACTACTATGAGACGAGCTTCTTAAAATCGTGCCATTAAGCCTTCAACTCACGGACAAACCTACAAAAACGTGAGAGGAATCCAAATGAAAACGTAATGCTTGAAACAATACCGTAACGGTACTATGATGTCTTCCAATTTACAAAAGCGCGGCGCTCCGACGTCTAACGGAACGTACAAATGTTAACAATAAAACGTGAAAACAGAACGAAGTTTGAAGGACGGCTAGAACAAATCACAATTAGCATTATCTGTACACAGTGCGCAATGCTACCATTCTTTGCATATGTACATTTTGTTTTGCACACTACACGCCTGAGTCCAACAAGTTTATTTTCACAGTTTTTATAAGTATTTTTTATAATTTTTTATAAGTGTACTTTCGGGACATATTTTGATTTTTAAAACAAACTATTAGTCCGATTTTGTACAAATTTTGTAGGACCATTATAGAAGTGTACAACTACTATCAGATAAAAAATATTTTTATTTGATAGTAGTATACACTTCCATAATCCTTTTAGTAGATATGTGCAAACTTTTCTTAATTTTGTAATTTTGATTTAAAAAACAAACTAAAGAACCTCTTTGTTTCTTTTTTATTTTATGGGAATATCTACGAAAAATGCTTTATCATATAAAAAATATATTTTTTTAATTGGTTCAAAAAAATATAAATAACGGAGATACGCGCAAACATACATAAAATCAATTTTGTTATTTTGATTTAAAAGAAAAACTACTGAACGGGTTTTACTGAAAATTATATGGGACCATTTCGGAAGAAAGACAAAAATAAAATAGGTAAATGACAAATATGCGCAAACTTACATAGAAAAATAGAAACATTCAAATTGAGAACCTTGATCATGCTTTGAAGTCTGTTAAAATGACAAAATATGCAGTCATTACTATGTATTTTTCTTTAATTTTCCTTTTTAGGACACGCAACATTATCTGAATATACAAAAATTACGTGTCACATTGTTTGTCCTTGATCATCTCCTAAACTGCTAAACCATATTTAATCAAATTTTGCTCACTGTGTTTAGTTTGATCCGACTTGAGTGCTTTTATCTCGTATTGTAATATATGACTGACAAAGAAAAACTCGATATAGATACGAAAAAGAAGTCAAAAAGTGTTTTCCCCCCTGTTTATTCACAAAAATAATAATATAGAATAAGAAGAAAAGAAAATTTATCTCTTTTAAATTAGATGCGCTATAAAATCATAATTTTCAGTCACAAAAAAAAAATCTAACCTCATTAATGCACGGGGCAGCACAATATCGAAAATTTCTATCAATCGTTTTCAAAACTCAAGTTCAAATCCCAATCTGGATTTTTAAGCCAGGTATAACGTATTCCTCGGCTACAGCAACGAGTGGACGTGGTGGTTTTATTGAAGAAACAAAAAACGCTGTTTTTATTGTAAGTCTTGTCTAGATCTTGTATTACATTAAATCAAATGACATGATGAATATCATTAGTATATGTAAATTAAGAATTCAATATGCATATTCCATCATTAATAAAGAATGTTTTAAATGTGGTTATATGCCTTTTATAATAGTGTAAGAAAAAGAGCAGTTAATGTGCATTGTTTCAAAAACTCAATGAATACCTAACGGGAGACATATGATATACATTGATATTTTTTTCTGCCAACTACTAATAATTTTGAAGAGCACAAAAGAAAGAGATAGTGATAGCTTCCAATAAGTGCCTTTTTACAACTCGTTTATTGGGAGCTGTGTTTCTTACATTTCTATACATTTTACTATCAGAATTTAATTGACTCTCGGTAATGTGAATTTTGCTTTACTTTCACTTATACAGGGTGACTGGTGAGGCACCTTCGAATATTCGAGGACGTTATATGCGGATAAAGTATAAATATAACATTAAAAGTAAATATTCATTGACTACTGAGTAAACGCAAAGCTGAGTAATTATTTACGGAAGCTATGTTTATCCTAGCGGACACGCCGCGAGCCGTGCCGTTTTGGCCACCGGCCATCGGTTCGCCGCTGGCACCGTATTCACGCTTTACCAGTTTATTTGAAAAATTGTTCAAAAACAATGCCTCTAATTTTTTTACGTAAATATGATGGCAATGGAGTACCGAGTGTACAGAGTATCGAGTACCTTTAGTATCGAAGGCGACTCATCAATCACCTGGTATAAGGAGTTATATTTATTGTTGCCAAAACCTTTTTGCAAAAACAAGCTACTTGAGATGATGCCCGCTTATGAACTTGTCGTTGCCCCGGGCGGCCTTATATAAACAATACAATCTTATATAGTGACTGAGATGTACGGGTGGCGCAGTTGCTAAGACATTGGCTGCGGCGTCGCAGGTCGTGCGTTGGAATCCCGTACGGAGCAAATATTAATACCATCTACAAATACAGTGTGAACTCTAAGAAACGACGCTAAAGGGACTGTATATTTTATGCAGTTATAGAGATTTGTGGAAAAAAGAAAAATCATTGTATGGAAGGCAAGCTAAACCAATCAAAGCAATGTGATGTCGACGCTGTAGGGAATTTGTCGTTAAATCAAGTGACGTAACATGGAGTTTACACTGTAGTTGTTTAGGATGTGGGCGATTATCTTTGTGTGATTTATATTAATTATATTAAATTAATAATTTATAACGCAAGATTTTAATTTTATAATGAGGACAGCGTTTTTTATATATATATATTTATGTGTGTGTGTGTGTGTGTGTGAATATATATACATACACATAGCGACACAAACTCCCTAAAGCGTTGACATCACGTGGCTGATTGGTTTAGCTTGCTTTCCATACTACGACAACTCTTTATAACGCCATAAAATGTACAGTCCCTTAGTGTCGTTATATAGAGTTTATACTGTATACGTATATATAAGCAAAAGAATATTAAATACGTATTACAAGTATAACGGAGGCGAGTGTTCAGCAACTACTTACACATTGCAACATCGCAGTTAACCTTATTTGCTAACGGTCAAACCGAATTTCCAGTTTCTTTTGCCGTTCACGAAACAAAGGTCATGATTATTTAAGGAAACAACAAAAAAATACAACGCCCCACATTTTGTTGGACAAGAGTGAAAGATTACTAAAATAAATGTGCCGATACAAAAAGCTTTGCAATATTTAATAACTAAATTTGAAATGATTAAATAAGGAAAAATGCTTGTAACTTTTTAGTTACAAGTATACAATTCTCAACAGTAAATTTATGAGAGGTTTTTAAGCTATAATAATGATTTTTCTAGTTTTACATTTGGTGCCAATAACAAGTGAGATTTTCTTATATAATCTATAAAATATAAGAATTTATGAAAAATTATACGAGTTCATCAGATCGTTCTACCCAACCAATTTACCTCATTAACGTTATAATTGGAATATATTGATGCACAGATTTGTGATTGAAGCTTTGGGAATAACCTAATTTTTCCTCCTATCAAGATACAAGCAAATGCGAGTACTGTTATTCGAGATTTTGTTTGATATTACTTTTTTTGGAGAAGGGAAGCTAGGTGTCAACATTGATGGAGAGCACTATAGGTCAAATCTTATTGTTTATTTGCTTTTAAAGAACCGTTTAACTCAGCCTATACAAGTTATCAGTAATAATTTCACCTTAAACGACATGCCAAATTGAAAACTGGTCGAACAAATGCTACATTACATAAGGCAAACTGAAACCTTCGGTTAAAACGTCCCCAGAGAAATATATTACAGTGAAGCTGCGCCGTGAAATCTACATCGGAGCGCAAAGTTTTCCTTACACCCGGATGGGTGGAGTGGGTGGATAAGGGTGAGGGGTGTCACCCACGCGAATATCGATCGGGCAGTCGGCGCCGTCTGCCCACGTCACGGCTGCGTCATTCCCGATCTTTCTGAGCTGCGGCTTATTTTCAATTTTCCGCTCGGGGTAAGGAAAAATTTTCAATTTCGACTCGGTATTAGTGGGAATTTGGCATCATATCTAAATGATGTCTGAATGTGAGAGCGAATGAAAACTGTCGGACTATAAATGAAACTTATCTATAAATAAACGCCACAATCGAAAATGTTATCTGTATTTTACGCGCTTTGATTTTATTACAATTGATATCGCGATAGTACCTAATTATATCTATTAAGTAATTTATAAAAGTAAGTTAAAATTACTAAAAATAAAAACCATTAATAAATCGATTCGTACTTATTAGGTAAGATTTGCTGAACTCTCTACGACAGTTTTCGTTTAATAAAATATTTAAAATTTACGTAGAATCTGCCTTCCGTTGTTATTGATATGAATAAAATTAATATTTCATTAAATTTTATTCAAAATCAACTTTTGTTAAATCCACTCTATGACATCCGCTTTTTATCACATCGGGACAAAACAGGACGTTTCAAACGTCAGACAACTGTTCTTTTACCGGATTTGATATTAATACCGTATGCGAAGATACAATCGATAAAATTATGCAAAATATCGAGCAAACGACTATTATTTAAATAAGTCCTCGTACGGATTAGATATACGAAACACAAATGAGCTTTTCACGACCCCCTATTACCGGAGGAAACTTTCTCCGTGACTTTACTCGCACGCTAACGGAGCTCTAATGGATGTAATAAATGAGGTTGTATAAGTTTAATGAAAAGACGGTACGGGCCATAGGGTTGGACATGAGGGGAGAGATATCAATGGGGCTTTATTAAGGGGAGTCGTCATGACGTCATAACCATGGCGACGACAAACGGAACATGCGATGAGTAATGGCCCTGATCACGAAATATAGTCAATTTATATATTACTAGCTGTGCCCGTTGACTTCGCCCACAATTAAATCATCGCTCCCCTCCTAAGGATCGTGATGTGACTTAAATAGCTTAAAATGTTTCTAATAAATTATGCAATCAAATACAGAACAGGCTGATAGTTTTGATATTAGTTTGTAAAATTCGTCAGCCTTGTTATACTTGTATAGATGGAATAAACTTAGATTGTAAATGAGATATTATCAGCAATGATAAATAATAATTAGACTACTCTATCCATATGTTTACTTGAATATTTTAAGTTACAAAGATTTACGTTAAAGTTGGAAAACTATAAGACCAACATTATTTTGCATCCTTAATAAAAACTTAAGTGCAGCCTTTTAACATCAGATTATATTAAAGTAAAGTTTTTTGTAAAAAACTGCAAAGATTTGGTTAAAAAATTAAGAGCTGGCAGGGCCCTAACGGTATCCAGAGGCTGGGAGAAGGTAAGGTATTCGTGACTACATTTCAGGCCTCGTTTAGAACAATATGACAGATGGTGAGGTAGAGCATATATTTTAGCGTCTATCCTAGTTGGAAAAGCAATTGGTATAAACACGAACACATAAAAGATTGATAAGAAATATATTGTCTGATAATTTCCAAATGGTACTGAACAATTAATGAGGTATTTTACTTTTTTAAATTATGGGACAGGATTTTATTACTAATGGTTACTTTCACGATAAGCGATAACAGGGTGGAGCTGAATAAGATCACTTAAAAACGAAGGGTCTTGCATTAAAAAAAAACACAAAAAAAACGTATTCTATAAAACAGTATTAAAACAAAGTAATAAAACACAAGTATTACTGAGAACGTAATTAAGAATACACGAGAATCGAGATTGCCTTTCAAGTCAATAAAAATGAAGAGTTTGCTATCGCTTTTAAATAAAAGAGCATGAAATTTATTCGTTTGTAATCCAACATAGATTAAAAAAGGTCCTCATTAGATATAATTAAATAATATTTATTTTCCCGGTTTTTCAAGCACTAAACCATCATAAGCATTAATAAATATAAAGAAAATACGAAAATTCGTTAAGAAAAAGATATTGAAATCTTTTTCTTAACTATGGCAAAAAATATATAGTAATGACGAATTAACTAAGGAAAAATAGTACAATGAACAAAGTATGGACTTAATTCTTTGTCGGTTTGACATAAAGACACAAAGACATGTATATTCACTGGTTGAATTTTTTTTATGAAAAATTGTTCAATTACCTTTGAGAGATGCTAACTAAAGAAAGGACAATGCCCAAAAGCTGTACCAAAACGTCTCATGCATTTGATTTTTGAACAGGTAATTTAATTTAAAGTATAAAAGTATCAATTTTGGTTTACATGTATGATGTTTACACAATCGTCATAGTGATGTAAAGTGCAAAAGAAACTTTTTTCTGCTTTTATGAAATATCTCCGAAACTCAGGGTTTCTTACGAAAAGAACTTCCATGGGAGTTAATATAATAAGTCTAGTGTCTAAAAACCGTTTGAACTTAATGCAACTTGGTACGGTATTCCATATAAATATGGACATTGTCCTTTGTATTGTTAAAAACTTTATAATGCCCATAATATTTTGCTATAAATAGGAATTCCGCCATAGTTAATGGTGGGCCTGCAGTATACATAGTGCAGACCAAGGCACGCTGCAGAATAATAGCTAGGGACCGGTGGGAACGGCATTCCTTGCGGTTCGCGAACGCCCGACGGACGACGCTCCGCACATACCATGTCTAGTGGAGACTAACTATGCTAAAATTCCTTTAGCGTCCTTATGCTCCATCATCGAAGTTAAAGGAGCACATGACTTATGAAATTACCGGGTACTATTTACACAAAAAATTACGAAAATGACTTGGAAGTGAACTTTCATGACATAATTTTAAAAGTTATTTTGCATTAAAACTAGATACTATACAACCAATTTTTACCGTTCGTACCGATATTTAAGTTTTATGGGATCACCTTGCAAACATATCCTTTTAAATAAAATAATTATTTTTTAATTTTCGTAATTGGCGGAGAAATTGGTTAATATACATACAATCTATACAGACGAATATATAAAACCTCCTTCTTTTGTGAAATCAAAGTTGTAGGCACTTATTTATTTCTTTTCTAAAACTGTGGCAACGCATAGGTTATAATTTTAGTTGTATTAGCATCAGAGAATTCTACGTTTCTTCGATTAGGATAGTTTGACATTTACCCACCCCAACACCTTTCCGCCCCTTAACCATTTTTGCACTCAAAAGGTAGTCAACGTTACAGTCTTATGTCGCAACAATGTTGTTGAACTCCAGGAAACCCGGTATAAGCCGATTTGCTCGTTTGCCATCTAATCCTTACTAGAATTATTTGTGCGACAATAAGTAAATTTATTCATTTGTTACACTTTCACGTCGAAACCCATCAACATTCTCAAGATTAGAGTAAAGATCATAGGATTTACATTCGAAAGATATACTTTTACTAAAGAATTTATGTCGATTGTCCAGCATAACTATTCAGCCTGCAAATATAAATTAATTGAAACATGATACGCAAAAGAAAAAATCTAATGTAACGAAAAGTGAAATATTAACAAAATTTACATTTACACAGACGAAAGAAAGCAAGCTAGTGCTTAAATAAGACGAGTACTATTTTCACCTGAAGTTAAGTGAACACCGCCATCTATATTGACTTAAATAAAACCCATGGGAGCGCAGCGTTTTGTTATTTTTTATAGTATCTGTGAAATTTGTTACCTTTCCGATCAGAAAGACGTAAACATAGCGCGTTTATTTCCAAAGAGAATTACAAAAATCCGACTTGAAACGCTTTAGAAATATACTATCGACATATTTTTTCGTTATTTTGATTTTAAAAACTAACTTCTCAACGGATTTTCAAAAAAAATTATAGATCTATTTTGGGAGTAAAATCGGTTATCGGTTTTAACGGAGATCTGATTGATAACTAAAATAACACATACGAATTGAGAACTTCCTCCGGTTTAGATGTCGGTTGGGAATATCTTATGTTTAATAATTTTAGCCAAGACTTTTCATGTAACAAAACTTAAGAACCATAAAAGAAATTCCTACGAACTCATTAAATGTTTATGGAACGCTTAAGCATACTGAACATATCGCGAGCTATCAGGAAACACGTTGGAATTCAAAAAGAAGTAAGGTCAGCTGAATTATGGTCACAATTAAATACTCGATGACGACGAAGGATGAGTCACTTTGCCGTTATAGACATAAGTAATACAAGTGACGAACCGGACGATGTTTATACGACATTCAAGGTCTGTTAGCGAGTTAAAAAAAATTTTAAAAGTCAGAAGTCAAGAAATTAGTATAATGTTTAAGGTAAGTTTTATAAGAATATCTGTTTAATATTACCCTAATAAAATCCTTCTCAAACAGAAAAATTATAATAATTATGTTAATAACTTTGGGGGATTTAAGAAATACATTATAAAAATTATGATTTTAATCATCGACTAAATATTATGATGATACATTATAAACGGATTGTTAGCCAACCATGAATTAAAATGTACGCAACATTATTTAAGGTATTTACAAAAGTTCTCATTTGAATAATGTACAGATTTCCAGTACAATATTTATGATAATTTTATGATTCCTTCTATTCGATAATTGCCTTGTGAAAAAAAAGTGAAATGATACAAACTTATAAACGAATGTAAATTTACTTAATGTCGTAAAAAAATAATAAAACGAAATGTGTTATTTAAATGGTTTGTCCCTGCGGTTTCTCCCGCGTAAACTTTGTTTTTGCAAAATTTCTCATTGATTCTCTGCTCCTATTGGTCATAGCGTGATATTATATAGCTTTAAGCCTTCCTCGATAAATGGGCTATCCAACGTTATTTTTTTTTTTATTCGGACCAGTAGTTCCAGATATATACCCTTGTGTCTCACCAAAGAAATAAATAAAGCTTCAGCATCATGATATTAGTACAGATTTAATTAACTTTAAGAATAAGAAGGTACTGGCTAAATGTTCCTATTTAGCCATCATCTTTTTACCATAAGAGCCGATTTTATAAAAAGTACTATCCAAAACAGATAACGCCGTGGGATACGGCTAGTAAGAAAATAATTCGTAATGACACATAAAAAAGCTAAGATATCTTAAACTCGAAATTAGAAAATATTTCCGCATATCGATATCTTAATTCGCAAACCTTCTAATTCCATTTGAGTAATTTTGTTAAGGAAACAATAAAAAATTGTAATATTTTTCAACCTAAATGCATTAAAGAATCAAATTCATCACGTAAAAAAACCAGACAGGTTTTCGAATAACGTTTTATTCAAAGAATTTTGAAAACATTAGTTTTTTTTTTCAAATCATGTCTTTGCGAACTGTGCGTTTTTGACAAAACCGGAGTCAGTTGGTTTGCGAATTAAGGTATCGATATATTAATTTCCAACCATGAATTTCATATAAAATTAAAAAAAAAATGTCCTTCATCATAAATAACCGGTGAAAGTTTACCTATCAATAATAAGCGCGTTGTTCTAGTTTTGGTGCTGTTACAACGTTTCTGTGATAACGATCATCTTACTTCTTTCGAGACCACCCATCGCTCTACAGCCGCAGGCGGTGCAGGCGAAGAACCGTATTATGTCATAGTGTACAAACACGGTTGATTAGCTGAGTAGGTGTTATGCAAGAGTGTAACCAAGATGATAGAAAGCCAAATATTTGGCACACATCAGCTGAACGTCACTGTTTCGACTCAGCTGCAAGTCGGATACTCTGTGTGTGGACGGGTTAAAATAGTAGCGTTAAGGTGTTTCCAAACGTTCTGTAAATATAGCCGGAGTCAGGGTCGCCACGCTCTTTAAAGAAGGCGTTTAAAATAGCGCTTTATACAGTGTGAACTCTGTAGGACCAGATGTCAAAGAATATGTTATTGCTATTCATATAAATTAAGTATAATTATTTCATTTGATGAACACCAGACATCTATATCCGTATTAAGGTACTTGACCGATATAGCAATACTTCACCAATTAAATATAACGTCGTAAACAACAAAGTAACCTTCTGTCAAAATACTTGTAATAATTTCAGTCCTCACTTTTCTCATTAAATTTCATTAATTATTTTTAAAAAAGTTTTTTAAAAGGTTTTTTTGGTACCATATAAACTACATTATCAGCTTATTATACGAAAAGGCGGCTGCATAACGGTTAAAAAGCTGACTGTGAAAATTATATCGATAATACCTCGATGTAATTTTTTTATTTTATTTTATGGATAGGAAGACAAACGAGCAGATCCCGTCGCCCATAGACAAACGCAATATCCGGAGAGTTGCGAGTGCGTTGTCAACCTGGGAGATCGGATATAATAGGTTTATTAGATAGGATGGGGTCGGGAATAAGGATTTGGAGAGGATAGGAATAGAAAAAGAAAAGGATAGACATGGCCAACCGGCATCCCCAAAAGTCATGCATACTTTATTTTATGCCGACTTTATAAAGTTTGCTTGTCAATCAAACGTATTTCCTCAGAAACATGCGAATAACGAGTAGAAGTGGAAGTGAAAATGAAATGCTCATCAAAAACCAATGTTTAAGAATCTTTTAATTTTTAAAGTTTTATTACTTTCCGTAATCTAATAATTGTGATCTTAAAACTTTTGTTCTGCCGTTTTGGATTTGGATTTCTATTTGCATTGCTTTTTTTCTTGCTTAGCTCTTTATATAGTTATTTTAAAATAAAATAAACAAAATGGGATCTGTGTCAGATACATCAACATCGTCACGACTACCACTGTTTCTTGGTTCTTCTTTCACATTACACTCCTCAATGGAGCGAAAAGTTGGTATTGCACCTTCTTTTATTTTATAACAACCAGCTAAGGTTAAATAGAAATTGTTTTTTTTTTATTTTCCAAAGAAACACGAGAATAAATTGTTGTTAACCATTCTTCATCTTTATGGTCAAGCTGTATGACTTTGTGCTATATTTCTTTAATGTAGAGGTCTCTCGGAAATCTATAAACAAAAAAGAACTTAATAACAAAATACTAAATATGGTTACAAGGGATATTATTCTCTTTTTTGCATTATTTCAATAAATGATCTTCACACTTACTTAACAAATAAGGATATTTTGTAAGAATTACGTAAAATAAAACCTATGTAAAAAATACAATATATTAATTAAACGTAAAAAAAAAACAACCGCACCAGCAGCCGACCAACATAAGTATCAAAGTGACTTTTTAATAGGGTGTGTCTGAAAGCAAAGACGGGTTTCAAGTGAAGAACTCTAAAAGTAAAAAAATATATATTTTAATTATTTAATATATTAACGCTGCATGGCCGGTCTGTCTATGTTGGCAAGCGATCACTATAAGAGTTTAAACAAACAAACTCTTTGAGTATAACTCCTATTACTCATATCTTATTAACCGCCTCTGTAACTTAGTGGTATAGGATCTTACTTTGTAAACCGGAGTTCGTGGGTTCGAATCCTGCGAGGAAACAATAACTTTGTGTGGCTGTTTCTTGGTGGGATAAGAGTAATGCGGGCTGATCACCCGATTGTCTGAAAATAAAGATGATCCATGAGTCAGATGGGCATGTAAAAAGTCGGTTTTGTGCCTGATCTCTCTCCTGTCGTGTCGGATATCCATCCCATCGGAGTATGAGAGTAAAGGAACAGAGAGTGAACCTGTGCTTGCGCATACATTTGTACACTATAATATGTCCTGCGAAGTAGGCTGACCTCTGAGTATATAGGCCGCCAGGGCCGTAATTCGATCAGGAGGACTTTATATTTATTTATATACTCTTTTAGGGTAGATTAAAAATTCAAAATATCTTTTTTCACATAGACGATTACAAGGAAAGCAGATTACTAAATAATATTTCTTACAAAATGTAGTATGCTATAATTTTGCCCATCAAGAGTATTATTCTTTACGAACAAGTGTAATTTTGACTTTGTTCTTAAATTTATTTAACGGCAGGTCTTATATATATAGCGCGGAATTTTATTATACTATTCATCTTTTGTAAACGAAAACTAGGAGTTATTAAATAGATCTCATTTTTGGTATTTGACATCTGTCACTTTATTGAATAACAATGAATATTTTTCCGGATAAACAAAATATTAGAATAAATATATTGAGATGCAACCGTAAGTGTATTCGTTTCCTTAAAAAGTTCCGACAGGGTGTCCCTCGCACCAATCTTGTATATTGCTCGTATAGCTCTCTTTTGTAGTATAAAAATAGTTTTTGAATGTATGAAAGTAACAAAAATAAACAAGCTAAGCAGTATTGACGTCCGTTAATTGCCTTAGTTTGCGTATCGCAAATACAGTGGAGCTGATTCTACCTGCGACAGACAGAGTTAATACAAAAAAAGAATGAAGTTAGAAACATTATGTGGTTCATTATTTCCAACCACCATCCCATCGAGTGCAATATCAAAATAACGGATTTTGCGGAAAACACGGAAAGCCTATCAAGAAGGCAAAATAGTTGCGTTAAATCAAATAAAAATTACTTTTAAGTCTTGTACTTGAACATTAAATACAAAAATACAGCGTTTTTACTATTTGAAAAACAAATCACTAAATACTTTCAGGTGTTAGGTAATGTAAATAGGATAGAACTTATCCAATCCAGCCTATTATATATAATATAACCAGTAAATGCTTCTTTTACTAGTAGTTATTAATGTGAGGGCGAGAGTGTGAGAGGTGAGTATCTAGCATCTATTTGACCTGCTTGAGGTACATTTTGCGAGTAAACTGACGAGGCTCTGCGACCGAATCGTACCGGTATACCCACATAAAATATGGAATCCATAAATGCTAGTTTTGTTTACGGGCTGCATCACTGTAAAAGAAAAAATTCAGCAACTTTGCTCACAAACATGCCAAGCGTGGTTATTTCCGCCTCAAATAAGAACTTTCTAAGCCTTCGTTCATTCGGTTTAAGATACCATAAGCGATTACACCTTGTTATGTTTAGCGGACGCTCTCTATATCTGAACGATCACGTCAAACTTGATGTAGAGCTAAGTCACATAGTGGGCAAACCCCAAGCTGGCGAGGAAACAATAACTTTTAATGCTGGTTGTTTACTTTACTTCTGAGAATAACATGAACAAAGTGGCGTCATGTTTCTTCTTCTTCTTCTTCTTTTATAATATACTGGACTCCATCGTTATTATCGATGATTTTGCCAACGACAAGGTTGA
>JAOCPS010197461.1:0-14089 GCA_025505425.1 Graphium colonna
CTCTAAACTAGAAATTAAGATATGTAAGAAAGGAGCCCCTGCCAATTTATTAGTATCATAAAAAATAACACTGATATGTGTATGTGTGCTGCATTCTGCGTATACAGTTATACCCTATATGAGAAAATTGTAGCAATGTTGAAGTTAATCAAGATTCCCTTGAAATATATACGTTTTAATATGTAACTGTGAATAATACCTACCAATACTAAGAGTAAAAATTACCTATTTGCTATAGATAAAAAATTGTAAAAAAAAAATACTTGGAACCAGATAAAATTAAATTGTTTCTTAGGTACGATAAGACAAAGCTTAGAACTACGTCAGATAGTGAATACGTGTGTGGCCATTTTAATATTCATTATTTATGTAATATTCCGCTCTTGTAATTAAGGAGAGAATTATAAACGAATGTTTAATGAGAACAACGCTTATGTTGTATCGAAATGAGGCGTTTATGTCGTTTTTAAATGGCCAATAAATTGGCAACGGGTGGTTCCGACCTTATAACGAACTTTTTTATTGCCAACCGAACGATAATGTTACCAACAAATTATCGCTTCACATTAATTTTATTCATATTTTATCTACACCAGTAAAAGGAAAACGTCATTTACATTATAGAAATAGATAATTCAATGACTATTAAAGTCTTAATCTTAAAAATATGTTTTTTGGTTACAAACATAAATTTTTTATCATTAATATGAAAATGGTTGATGGTAAAAGCCGAATCGCCTATCTGTCATTAAATAGATAACACCATATTATATGGTGTTATCTATTTACAATTATCTTCCAGAATTTGATTAAATTTTCTATCCAATTTAAATAAAAGTAAGTTTGAACAAAAAAAATGTAAACATCTGTAAAATGGTAACTTAAGATGTTATACTTTTATATACAAGCATAAATAGAGCAGTGAAATCGACTTCAAACACCTTAAAAATAAACGTTGGTAAAACAATTTTTAGCTACCCTCTAGAATCCTCTGTCTCCTTTTCTTCAGGTCCATCTTACCAACAATTCGACTCGCAAAGCTTATCATGCCACGTGACCAGAAGGTACCACCACATAAATACCATAAAAATAAACATACATAAAAAGACGCCACAAAAATGTATACCTTCTAATGAGGTTGCCAAAACGCCATAAGTATCCTCTTCTTTTTTACTCCTTTTTCATGGTCAATTCTTCACATTATTCTGATGAACATTAATTAAATCTAATATATTTGAAGCTGAATTAAATCACTTTTAAACAAAAATAACTATCTAGCTAATTATACATTACTTCGTTAATTTACATCATTTCTTGTCGGGAAATATTTTGTCTTATTGCTTATTTTATCAACATCTTCATTTTTTTATCCCTTTGTAGCATAGGATTTCACCTATCTATAATCTAAATACTTTTGTTTTTTATAATTGTCATGTTATCCAAAAGGTGTTCATATGATGGTTAAAAGATCACGACACACACTTATCATAAACTACTGTCAATGACTGAAACTACCTGCCATCTAAATTGCGGTTCAAATATAACTTGATCATCTTCAAGGCACCATTGCATAGGGTGGTCAGTTGAATAGCAAGGTACTGCGCTTTCCATCTACGGCATTATCACTGACCATCAGATTGTGGTCAAGCACTGGCCAGTTTCGACACAAAAAAGAAAAAAAGCCTTATCTAAATTAGCTACCGGGTAATGCCCTGCGTAAAATACGCGTCTGTAGAAGACCCTGTCCCCTAATTCCCGCACAAAGACATCTGACCCGTGTACGATAGGATCAGGAGCAAGGAGAGGCCGGTGCCACTTCTCACGATGGGGGCGCGATAGCGGAGACATTTGTCAGGATAGTTTGGCCCACGGCCGTGATGCCCGTACGCAAGATGCATACGTCGCTTCATTTCTGTACTGTTGCGCTCATAAGTGACTTCAGTTAAATGTAGATTTTAAACAATAGAGAGAACGTCTGTACAGGAAAAAGGGATACACAGGTACTACTTTGTAGTGGTAACGAGCGTAGAAAAAGCACATCTCAATGGCTTTTATAATCGAGTGTTTTCTTTAAATTTTTTATGCTAGTCAAAACCCTTCATTTAAAATGAAGGGCAGTTTTTATCATGTCTCCTTGCCTTTTTATTAATATTAATAATTATGTAATAAAATCTATACAAGAATATGTATAATTGAAACTCTCTTTCAAGTATCCACCTTCCATCCACCGTATCACTTTTCTTTTAAATCGATGCATTTTTGCACGTATCTGCGTGTTTTATAAACCAATTTCAACAATTCCTTTTTATATGACAGAACATTTTTCATAGATAGGCCCATAAAAGTTTCAAAAAAATCGGTTCATTAATTAGTTATTTTTAATTAAATAACAAAATTTAGGATCGCACATATCTCCACAACTTATCAACTGAATTGAAACATATTTATAGTACACTTCCGCAATAGTCCTACATTTTTTTTATAAAAATCCGAATAGTATTTTTTTTAATCAAAATAACGAAGAAGATCTGTTTTGAAAGTACACTTTTAGGGTCTTTAAAGTCGATTTTTTTAATTTTCTGTGAAAATAAACTTATCTTGTTCGAATTTGAATTGAATTCCTTACAACTTTGTAAAATCAACAGTGACAGTGTTAACGAATTATTCAATTTAATGTCTTTCAAAAAGTAATCTGGTTCACGTTAATTATTTGAATAATATAAAAAAAAACTCTTGATTCTTTTCAAGGCTGCCACCATCAAGAAATAATATATTATAAATACTTAATATTATAAAAAAATTAAGTTAATAATATGCTCTTTTCTACGAAACAGTACCTTAATGGCCGAACTGTGAAAGCTTTGAACCGTGTTCCCGGTAAACGGTTAACCGACACCGGTGAAGCCGAATTGATGCATATCAAAGGGAATAATTCGTGCACCACTTTCTGAGTGTACACATGTGACACGATTTTTTTTTAACAACGACCAAAATAGAAGACAACGTCAAGATTTTTTATATAATTGTAACATTAGATAAATTTGTAGAGCAAGATTACCAAATATTTTTCTCAGATAGAGTCTAGGCGTTTAACTAATAACTTGGAACCAGCATCAACCGATCTTACCTAAACTGGGCTGTAGTGCTTGTTATAAAATATCTAAGATATTCATGAAACTGGGCTGGAAGTGCATATGTTTGACTTGATTACCTAAAACAACATCTGACGCTTAATAGAAAATAGTGGCCATTAAAAGTTGTCTAAGCTCCATGTAAATAATCTAGGGTTATAAAATGAAATGAAATATCTTTATTCAATGTTGAAGTGTATGCACTTGCTTATTTATTGTCAAATTTACTACCACCGGTTCGGAAAATAAAGCCACTGACCTGAGAAGAACCGGCGTAAGAAACTCAGCGGGACCAGTCTTTTTTTTATATATGTATGTATAATAAATATTTTTTTAAATTATAATATGTATTACAAATATAATCCTTTAATGTTTTTGAAAAATACCTGGAGCCAGCAGTTCATTGCCAGGGTGCGTTATCATTTAGATAATCAATGATATTGTAATAACCTTTCACACACAAACGTTTCTTAACAATTTTTTTGAATTTATTGACAGACATATTTTGAACGTTTTCTGGGAGTCTGTTGTAGAAGCGTATACATTGCCCCATAAAAGATTTACTTCCTTCTTAGTCTTGTGACAGAAGGAATTGATCTATGCTTGTTTCTAGTATTTACATCATGTAAATTACAATATCTTGGGAATTCGTTTTTATTTTTATGGACATACATAACATTCTCAACGCTACGATTCTCCACGTTAGCACGCTACATACCTTCGCCGTTAATCAGAAGAATCTCCTTTTATGAACTCTCTTAAAATTAGATTTCAAACTGTTGAAACACATCTTATATGCAGGTCTTTTGCTCAACAGGCCTCTTGACCTGAGGTAAAATAAAGTCTTCTTGGCTTGTGAGAGAGCCGTGGAAGCTCAGTGTCCGGACGCTCGCCTTCAATTCTGTTTATTAGAGGCGAACCTGAGTTCGATCCCCGGTGCCAGCACTAATGAAATTGTTAATTTTCTAATTTCAATTTTAAGTGCTGATTTATCAAGTGCTCTGTGGTGAAGGGAAACGTCGTGAGGAAACCTGCATATCTAAGAAATAATATTTTTAAGATATGTAAAGTCTGCTAATCCACACTTGGGCCGCGTAGTGGACTATGCCCACTACCCTGTCTAGAGTGGGACAATATAAAAATAGGCTTACTTTATATATAAACATTGTCACAAGTCAACTTTTAACATTTAATCTTCCAGCGATTTAGGTGTCATACTACAACATTAATCGCAAATACTTATGCTATGAGTAAAATACGCAGATACGCTTCTTTTGGGGTAATAAAGGGGGTTTAAGAGTAATGGAATATTTTATCATGGACGGCATTAAACGCGGGTCATGCACAGGGGGCGTTCATTCGTGCGCTGGAGTTCATATAATTGCACGAGGATGTATGAATATCAGGATGCGGCATTCTCAGTTTTGAAGAAGACAAAAATATTTAATACGCAATTGTAGTACAGGTTTTATACGTATTTAAGATACACCAGTAAGAGGTTTAATCTATCACATAAACTTTACTTTCAAATTGAAATAGTACTAAATAAAAATCATTTGATTTGTGGTTCGATGGTCTTGCCTATCATGGTATTGCCAATCATTGAAGTTAAATTATATGCCAAGGTTGTAGGCTACTAAATATCAATCTGCATCCCGCAGTAGTCAAATCATTCTCACAAGTTGCTAATAAACATTTTAGTATTAATATTTCAAAGTATCTGTTCTGTATCAGTATAACACCTACTTCACTGGTTTATTACTGGTGTATTTTTATTGGTGAATACGTTTATGAAATGTCTCATAAATTACTCAAATAACAATAACATAAACTTATACACTTAGATGCGTTTGTAAAGTCTCTAGTCTCTTCCCAAAACATGTGATAGAAACAGAACCTATTTTGTCATTATATTAAACTATGAACTTTATCCAAAAACAGATGTTTAAAAACACTTAAATAGCTTGTATCGTATATTTCTTTAAGTGTAAACCGTTCGGTTATTATCTTATATAGTTGCTACATAAACATGTCTTGCTTTCCCCAAAATATAATTAGTGACATCTTCGTAGTTCGTTGGCATGTTTTATGGCCTGTGCGGGCAGAACGTAAAGGCGCGCCCGCGGAGGTCCAAACAACCAGCGGCATTCAAATCATGCGAACAGGTGTCGATGGACTATTTAAGGAGACATTTGGAAGGGAAACATAACCAAAGCTGGTTAAGAACAGAAAAGCTCCAATAAGTAATGTTAAGCGTTAGAAATAGATTACTAATTTGATAAATTTGAATGTGACATTGTATTTTTATGGTAATTTCTATAGCTTGTATAAGAATGTCGATTTACAAACATAAATATCACATAGACAAACGCCCAGAGCCAAAACAATTATTTATAAGCCAATTGAATAAATATTCTGCGTGGGAATCGAAGCCACGACCTGCGACGCCGACGGCTTAGCAACAGCGCAAACGGGTCATCAATCCTTTTTTTTTTCAAGTTACTCGTCCTTACTATTCGACGTATTAAATTATATTTTGCTTTCATAGGAGCGCCTGTCCTTTTCACCATGTCTCAGCAGTGCAAAGGTAAATAGAGTATGTTTTATTCAGTAAGTACAGTTTTCATGGGACTTAAAATAAGTTCTTGACTCTTTTCCAATGCTATTTGGCTGCACAGGCATTCATTATTTATAATTATAGCATTATGATACCTAGAATACAGCAAAATTAAAGAGGGCCAGGAAAGGAAGAAAAAACGCAAACAATATGTGGATTACATCTTTTCAAGCGACTTAGAAGAATAAAAGGTGAAAGGAAAGAAAGACAAAAGGTGAATGTTGTGAATTCGACTGTATATTTTTTTTGTATGTTTGTTGATTTCTCGTAAGTCCTGAACCAACTAATAACATTTGTTTAAAAGATATAGTTACGAGGTAGTTTCATATATATTTCATGAAAATCGGTCAAAATAGTCCTTTTTAAATCAAAATAACGTAAAAAATAGTTTTATTAACACTAACTTCTAAAACGTTTGAAGCTGTTTTCTGTGTAAATAATTATGTTATGTAATATTTTGAAATAAATAATGTATAAGCTTAAGTTGCCTTCTAACTGTTACATTAACAAATAGAGCCAAAAAGGCTTTAAGTTTAACCGTCATTTCAAAATTTCAAACGTTAAGTATACACATCAAGACTTATAATGCAAAAGACATCTAAGAGTATAAACATACATATTCCACATACTGCATGCGATACAGCTCATTAATTTTATATTAAGAGGCAGGCTTCGCGGGTTCGAACCCGGCATTACCGTATTCATGACTAACCATAAAGGTTCAACATTTGATTTTACAGCGACTTTGATCGTATAATCGCTGTTAAAGCAGAACGAGCTTACTCGGTTGCCAAAACGAGCGAATCAACTTATTGGTGGATATATTAATTTGACAGATGGACCAGTTTTAAAGCGCGCATAGTTTTGGAAGGATTGAATTTTCAACTCAATATCTAAGTTTTAAAATGGTTCAAGTTCAATTTGATGTTTCAAGTTTCGTTTGATTAATTAAGAACTCAATTATTATCTTCTACGCACTTATCTAACACTATGAACATACATGAAATACTCTCAATAAAATTTTATCACTCGGTTTTTAAAAGTACTTTATTTTAACATAATCTCATATGCATCACCTATGAGTAATATACAGGTACGTATATCTGACAGAATCTTTCGGCGCAATTTTTATCAACTGAAGTCTAATTGTTTTGAAAGAAAAATGAAAAGGCAATTTACAACAGAATAATTCAATGGAAAAAATATTTAATTAGAAAATGCTCAGATTAGACATTTAGAAATGTGTGTTTTGACAATTTGTGAAAACGCATACTTCAATGTGTGTGTAAAAATTGCCAGAGTAGAAAGAAAATCCCCGATTTTTTTTTAAATGTTCTGAATAGTGTAAATGTAATACAAAAAAAATATAAGAATGGATTTTCAATTAATAAATTTATTCCATCTACTTTTATAAGTATTTCGGAACGCTTTTTGCAAGAATTAATAACATTATTTAAGAAAGAAACATGAGAAATAAGTGACGCGTTGTCCGCTCAAAGCTTTGTTTCGTACTAATTGGAGGTTCTATTTATCGGTTAAAAGTCTATTCATCGCAATGATGTCAATATTCTGTCATTGCGCCCTATCTGGATTATTCTTTAATCTAAGTAAAAATGTTTTTTGGTTCGATATATTTTATAGTGTTTTTAACTTCATTCAATTTCCAATAAATTTGCTTAATACTTTTCTAAAATTCGTGAACCATCTAGGCACAATTGTACTACTGTTCTCCAGTAACAAGCCCGAAATCCCGGAGTCAGCATAAACAGGATGATATCCCGGCGCTCGGGGCGAGTCCCGGGCGATGCGGGAACACTTAATCCCGGCTCCGCACGCCATAAACTTGCCATAACGCATAAAGAACCGGCAATAACGCAGCTTGCACCGGGATACTAAAACTGTTACGAGCGGGACATGTGTCGCCTTCCCTGCCGACCCCGCACGGTGCAAGGAATATAATAATCTGGAGTTAATATAATAACATACTAGTCTATAAACTGTTTTAAACACACGTTCTCTTTATAATAACTTTTGTGATAATACAATAGAGTGACGTCACACCTACAGACGATTTTGTTCGACACTTTTGTCCTATAGTTTTTCCTTCACTAAAATCGGTTCCAGCATTGCGTGCTGAAGTTTTTAGTTTCGGTGTTTATTTTTCATTTTTGTAAAAAATCCTGGAGGAACAGCAAGCAGGTCTCAAAGTGAGATTACCTAATAATTAAACGTAATATAAATAATAAAACAATGACATCTCAACTATGCAATAGGCGGAGACATAAGACGGCATTCACTTTATCTTAACGCTTTGTAACCGACTTCAAAAAAGGACGAAGGTTCTCAATTCGAATGTTTATGCTTTTTTTATATACGTTCGCGCATATCTCCGCCATTTATGACCCGATTTTAATAGTTCTTCTTTTATCTTATACGGTATTCTTCCGGAATAGTCCCATAAAATTTTCAGGAAAGTCAGTTAATTAGTTTTTCGTTCAAATCAAAATAACAGAATTGATTTTATGTATTCTTGCGCGCATCTCCGTCATTTATGTACCAATTTCGAAAATTCTTGGTCTCTTCATACATAGTCCAAAATATTATAAAATTCCAATAAAATCTGTTTATTTTATATAAAAATTACAAATGTTCGCACATGTTTCCGCAACTTATGTACTGATTTGAAAATGTATTTTTTTAGTGTCCCACACATTTTAAAAATCATATTAATAATTGGTTTTAAAATTAAAATAGCAGAGAAGATTTGTTTCCAAACTACACATTTAAGGCATTTGAAGTCGGTTTTGGTAATTTTCTGTGAAAATAAACTTGTTTTTTTTTTCAAAAAGTCGTAAATAGTAGCAGGTATATACCATTTAACTGCGCTGAACGGGAATGCGCGTTTTACTCTCCCGTATGAGAAGTGAATTGTATAACGAAACTCAAGGAACCACTATAATTAACGCATCGTATAATTCTCGCTAAAATTCCCCCTTTGACTTTTTCCAAGTGAGCCGGCGGTTAAGCTAATGACATAATTGCGGAGGTCCACGGTTCGGTCCCGACAAGGGCCACTTTGGGAGCTGCACGCACATACCGAAACATGGACCTTCTTGGAACAGGAGGTCTGATATATGTCACAAGTATGTTTTAGTGCTTATATTAATATATCTAACTGATTCGTCAATTTTGAATTGATTTTTCTTTAAAACCAAAAGACGTATAACAATTCTTTACTTTACTTACTTATAAAATTCTACGTCACAGTACTTGTATCAACTATGAAAGTCTTCGAACAATGTGTGTTTTGCAATCGTATGTGACCGACAAACAATACCTTACCAATATTTGACACTTCTACCGTCCGTAGCATAGTATGAAAAATAAGCTTTTTCAACATTTCTCTTTAACAAAATCGATTTAGACTTTGCAGGGGAACCCGCTCACATACATACTAAAAAATCAACATATAGACGAATTGAGGATCTCGTCTTTCCTTCTGCCACTTTTGACAAGCTTCACGTCAAATAATCCTAAAACAGCCTTATATATTGAGTTACACATTAAGATCCAAATAAAAGTGTAGCCAGTATCAATTCCCCGCCATCCCTCTGGGTGACCGAGTCCATTACTTGTCTTGCACAACTCGACTCCATTCTGAGAAACCCAATAATTGCTTATCGATTATATTTATTTCATGATCGTTTTTGCCGTCGCCATTTCCAATGCCAGCGCTGATTGATTCTAATTTAAAATGTTCAACTTCCTTTTTGTCGTCGGCCAATTAGTTTTCCGCGTATAATTTTTTATCATTTTAATTGGTTGTGAAATAAGAGGAAGGAAGAACCGATCCGTGAACATATTTTATTGTTATAATGGATTTAAGTGTCATTTGTGAATACCATTTTAACCGAAGAAAACCACAAGCATAATTTAAGAAGCACCTAATATTATTTCTAGTACAACTCTCAAACTAAATCTTCTTATAATATTAGAGTCATAATCAGAATAAGTCTTCTCAATCCTACAATAAACAATAGAGCTTAATATTAACATGATTATTTTCACAAAAAATTACAAAACAGGCAAACTACGAAAACGAAAACAAACTACTAGACTCGATTTTCCTGTAAATTTTATGGGGCCAGTTCTTTCAGATAAAAAAATATTTTTAAAATTGGTTCATAAATGACGGAGATTCGCGCGAACATACATAAAAGGGATATAGAAGCATTCGAATTGAGAACTTACTCCTTTTTTGAAATCGGTTAAAATCGCAACGCGTATTAAAGATTTGAGATTTATTTATAAAACGTATATGCGTTAATAATATCAACAAAGAACCTCTTTCTTTTACAACATTAGAATGAAGCTACTTATTATATTTTTATACAAGGTGCGTTCTGTCGTGCTTATCAAGTTAATGTTAACTGAACTGATTGAACATAAACGGTTTATATAGAATAGCAGTTACGATGGGTGTTAGAGGAGTAAAAAAGGCCTTGCAACGAGTTATGATAACCGGCCGGCTTTCGTTCCACCAGGGCTGCACACACGCGGCCTTACGAGGGCCTGCAGAGAATATCCACGGTGGCTTTATATATCACTTTATTTAATATTTAAATATATACATTTTTATAGAGAGTGTGGCAAACGAGCAAGCGGCTGACCTGATGGTACGTGATCACCGCCACCTGTGGACTCCTTCAACCCCTACAAGTTAGGAGTTACAAGAGCGGTGCCAGCCTTTAAGATATGAGTAGGCTCTTTACTTGAAGATTCCTAAGTCGCTGGCGACAGTTCATTTCACAAAGGTGTCGTGCGTAGCGGGAAATGTCGCAGGTATTAGAAATTTTACTTATATTTCTGAACTATTCCAACTAAGCTCTTGGCTTGAGCAGGAATTTTCGAATGGCAGGATTCAAACCCTCATCTAGACAGGATATCTGTGTCCTTAACCAATAGGCTGTTGCGCTTAGTCTTTACTCGATGTATCTTATTGAAAAAAGGTCACTTACAAAACCATGCAAGAGTATAGATTAGAATTCGCAAACATTCATTACATTTGATTTAGAATTAGAGCAACATTTCTAATTTTTTTGAATTATGTCCTCGACATTATTAATAACTCTTTCTGTTTCTCACCTTTTTGGGGGTAAATATTTAAGAATACAACATTCGTTCAGATAAAAAGTTTTATCGCATTTAATACGAGTACTTGTTTTTATTTGACAGTTAATTGTGTACATTTTATTCAAAGAAATAACGTTAGTTACTGGTTATGTATACCGTTACCAAAGGTGGTGATATTGTTTTACAAATATAGATTTATATTAGACCTTGGGAGTTGAGAAGCCCTGGCTAGGTGACTAGATGGATGGTAACGAGGGGAAATCAGCGCCTAAACGGGAGGCACCCGATGCTATCTCACAATTGGCTTGCACCTGGAAGCAACTCCTGAATATAATGACCCCATAAGACATGTTCAAGGATGTTCGGGATTTCGAAAATAAACACTTGCGACCTTTAACATTGGCATTAAGTCCGCCGTTGGACACATTAGTGTATAAAAGTTTAAAAAATAATAATTAACGGTGATTAAAACATGATACAAGTTTATTTTTTAATTTTTTATTTTAGTTATTAAATGACACAATTATTTGAAGTGGTAGAGCATAAAATATTTTCACTAATTTTACTGCTCTTCTACAGCCATGTTCGCACGGGGTCTCACCGCCGCCCCTTATAAAATCGGCATAAAATAAAGTATGCGTCACTTTTGGGGTTTACGGATGGCCTTTCCTTCCCCGTTTCTTTTCCCATTCCTTACCCCTCCAAATCCTTAAGCCATATCCGTCTATCCAATAAAACCATTCTATTGAACTTCCCAGGCTGACAAAGAATAAGCAACTCTCCAGACGATGTGTAACGTGAAAGTTGGGTGAACCGTCTGCTTGTTCGTCTTCGTTCGTTCGTAAAAAAATCACAACTGTAAATGTTGCTATTTTCAAATACGATTCTAATAAGAATTTCTGAAGTGAGTTTATTTGTTTGTCATTTTTTAACAGTCTCGTGTCATGAATATTTTATCGATTATCATTATACGTTATCAGGTTCACATTAAGCAACAAAGCACATTACAAATAGTTCAATTAGCGATGGATACAAATGATCCAGAATAACATCGAAAGTACCGATAAAAATTAAAATGGCAAGATTTACAATAATGCCAAAAACGGAACTAAATAATTTATAGTTTCTTAACGTATCAGTTATACTCAAGAATAAATAATTTTTCACAGAAAACTTGTACGTTCGTGAAATAAAGTTTTCAGTTATTTTAAATAAAAAAAATCTTGAAATTGGTTTATATTTTGCAGCGAAATTATCAAACATACATACAAAAAAATAACATAAACGTATTGAGAACCTTCTTTTTTGAAGTAGGTCGAAAAAAATCGTCATATCATCTATCCTTGCGTTATTGTCCCCATTGGAAATAAGCAATTAGTCTTTAAAAAATTTTCAAGCTCAATATCATTGCTATAAAATAATCAACAGTTAATAACGATGCATATAAATATGGTACTGGTCGATCCATCACCGGCATACGACCGTTTCCCTTTAATAGGGCCGATGCAATGAAGGGCGTCGGCAGCGATGGAGCAGACGGACAACTCGACTCTTATATAGATGTCATTTTTTGCTCGTTACCGGCTCGAAAAAGGGTATAGCTTGCACCGAATGCTGAAGTGAGCGCGGAAACACTGTGCGTGTTGAATTCGCCAGTATATCTATACTAATATAATGAAGCCGTAGATTTTATTGGTCTAGTCGTACGCGCTAATCTCAGAAACTACTGATCCGATTTGAAGAATTCTTTTAGTGTTGAATAGCCCATTTATGGAAGATTTAGGTTATAAGACATCACGCTATAACCTATAGGAGCGGAGCATTAATGGAAAATGTTGCAAAAGCGAAGAAACCTTACGCGGGTTAAACTTGTTTTTTTTTATTTTGATTACAGTTGAACAACCCTTTTGTTCGTAAACCAACTTCAATAAAAGAGGATGCTCTTAATTCGGTTCGATGTTCATTTATGTTTTTCAAAATTTTGATTTACAAACAAATCTTTTTTATTAAAAAATATATTCTTTCAGATTGATTCTTTATGGCTCTGGCGGTGTGTGGCAGCAGGCGGGGGAGAGGAGGGGGGCTTGATAGGTCGATGACCTGTGCCGGACACACTACCGACCAGGCGCTGCGCACTACTTCATTTATTTATTGGAAAATTTGGTCGAAATCATTGCCCCTAATTTTATTACATAATTATAATTAGGACCGAGTACTGAGGGCTCTTCCCTAATATCATAAGCGACTCACCAATCACCTGTATAAGGGATTACCGTTGCCATAAACACTAAAATACCAATGTAAATAGAAGACGACAAATTATGTCCAAATGATGCAGAAGCAATTGCCTTGCGTGCCTTGACGCAGGACAATCCCTTCACAAAGTAAAATTCGCACAATAAAACCCAGTTTTAATTGTAGTATATAACCAAACTATATAGATAGAAGCTTATGCTAACTAGATAGATAAAAATGTTATATTAACTAGATAGATAAACATGCTTAGCTAGCCTCCGCTTATCAACCCCAAAAACAAGACATACTCGTAGATGGTCTTTAAGTTTTAACTACCGAGTATTTATTACAAATCAATTGCGAAGAGGTTATGGACCAGCTCTGTAGGAATAGTGTTTTTAAATTACAAGCTTTACAAAATAAAGTTGTGGATTCAAATCCCGCAGGTAGGAAATTTTGTTTAACGACCCTGTTTAGCAGTTTTTGAGGATTTAACAACCCTATGGACTAATCACCTGTTTCCCAGAAAAATTATGTGGTCCAGACATCGGATCGGATTTTGATAGGTCGGTTCTGCGACTAATCTCTCCCCGTCTAAATCAGATATGCCCTTGAGCTATAAGAGCAGAGAAATAAAGAATGTTCTCATATCTTTGTTAGTGGTTAATCTCTTGTAAAGGAGTTTCTACACCCGAAATTCGACCAATAAAACTTTTAAAGTATGGGTGCACAATACTATCTACTTCTACTATCAGATAAGTGCTCTTGCAAGATTTATCTATACCATATATTTTGTTAAGAGCATATAACCAAGAACTATAGAATTGAGCATTAATTAAATAATTATTTGGGGCCAGCTTCTAATCCAACGAAATATTAACTGAATATCTGTTTTTTTTACGGAGCAACTGGCATTTGATCTCCGCAACTCAATGGGACATTTGAAGGCAATGACATCCTATAATGCCCAAGA
>JAOCPS010197571.1:0-14087 GCA_025505425.1 Graphium colonna
TTATTTTATGCCGACTTTACAAAGGGCGGTGGTATTTCCCCGGACGAGCGTAGCCTTAAAAGTGCAGCAAAAGCTGTCAAAGGATGTTATGCTCTACCACCTCTGGAGAACAAATTTCCCAAAATATGAATGAAGTGTGGCGACTGTGATTAGCTGGTACGCGCGAGGACGTTGACCCACTCCCCCATCTATCTTCCGTCTCACTCCGATCACGCCAAATCCGCTCGGATGAACATGAATTACGTAGTAATTTTTTTAATTATTGATTGTTTACTTAGTCACTCAATATTTTTTAAATAATAATTTTATTCTTCATATATGGTCCTCACATCAATCGTTGTGTATATGGCGTCATTATAATATATTTATTTAAATTTCTTAACCATTCCAAATAAGCTCTAGGCTTGTGCTAGCATATGGTTCTCGACCATCGAATGGCGCTATTGAAGATCACTCACCAATCATCCTGTAATTGGGCTTTTTTTCAACATTTTTTTTTTAATATTAGCAAATTATTTAAAATTTTACTTATATTTCTTAACAATTCCAACTAAGCTTTAGCGTATGGTTCTAGACAATAGAATGGCACGATTCGAACCTTCAATCTCATGATCTGATTTCGGTATTCTAAACCATTAGCTATTGGCACTTCGGTAGGGTCTTGGCTAAATTCTGCTCAATTTTAAGGAAAAACAAACTCTTGCCAACCTAGTCTTTTTATAGAATTTGCCATAAAATAATGCTTGTAAAGAAATTACTTTCAATTTGTACCTTTTTTGTAAAACGGACAAATTTTAATATTAAGGTGTAAACTTGCCATTAAAATTTGTCCGTTTGAAAGGACTTCAAAACTAGAAATCACATGTCTATTCTCTTTTAAAGAATTCGCACGAAAATTTTGCTCCATTTAAAGAACTTGCTTACAAATATTGTCTCTTGGACTTATACTGAATGTTAATTTTATAATAATTTTTACCATTTGAAAGGTGGTAGAGCATAACATCTTTTCACAGCTTTTGCTGCACTTTTACGGCCGTGCTTGCCCGGGGAAGTACCACCGCCCTCTGTAAAGTCGGCATAAAATAAATTATGCAAGACTTTTAGGGATACCGGATGGCCATGTCTTCCCTTTTCTTTTCATATTCCTATCCCCTTCCAAATCCTGAATCCCGACCCCATCCTATCCAATTAACCTATTCTATTCAATCTCTCAGGTTGACAACGCACACGCACGTATGTTGCGTTTGTCTATGGGCGACGGGATCGCTTATCATTAAGTGAACCGTCTGCTGTGTATCCTAATCTCTCTCGATCAAGAAAGACTTAAAGAGTTTAAATACCTTAAATGAATCTTTTTGTTTATACTTGCTTATCACAATTACTTTAATATTTGTTATATTGCTTTTTTATTCTAATGACGACGATAAATATATTTTTTTGTTACAGAGCCCGCTGGCACAGCATGGAAATGGCGGGGATCGTGTGCTACACTGGTGCAAACATCATTATGCGAGCTCGCGAAATCATCGAGCAAGTCGGTCGACCGCTTGAGTTGGACACTGACGGTATTTTTTTATGAATAGTTTATCAAAATATACGAAAATAATATACTTTATAAAAAATATTATATGTTTGTATTTGTAAATCTCAATCAATGATGCTCTTTTTAGGTATTTGGTGCATGTTGCCGTCTTCTTTTCCGGAAAATGTAACCATTACGACTACGCATCAGAAAAAAAAGAAAATCAATGTGTCGTATCCGAACGCCGTGCTCAATGCCATGGTTAAGGTATGTATGGTGTCATAAAAAATCTCAATAAAATAAAGAATTCCGTGAAATAACAGCAAAATAATACTTGAAAGTAGATTCAAACTCCAAAAAACGTTTCCGTCGGTTAACAAGGTCACACTGATTTCTTTTTAAACCCGCAAAAAGATTAGTATTTAACTTTAATATATGTTTCTCTGTATGGGTTTATCGGTTTGTGGCATTGAGTTCCCAATGTTCAGCAAAAAAAATAATTTTTTTGGTGAATAGTGGTTATATCGCAAGCGTTCTTAGCTAAATGAATAAATAAAAATCTATGCATCAGTTTTAAGAAAATAACTTATTCAAGTCAATTTGGAGTTGCTTTTGGATTGTGTAATGTAGAGGTAACTTTTTGTTCACTGTTCACTTTCAATATTCGAAGATGTTATGTGGGGATTATATATGGAGAATAAAAGTTATATTAAAAATAAATATTAATTTACCACTGAGTAAACATCATTAAATATTTATATAATATATATGTATATTATATTATATGTATATATGTATAGATAAACATATAGTATTTATGTATGCGTTTGTATGTGTGTATTTAGTATATTATTGTAGTGTGTAAGGTTAACTTAAATATTATACATACGTCTAATTTATTAACAATGTATTTTCGTTCATAATTTAAAAGTGCACCTACCTCAGTATCTCAGCACCACCCGAAGGTTGGTTAGTAGAAAATGCTATTCAGCATTAAGCCCGCCTTTGTACATTGTTTTGTGCAACAAGTTTAAATAAATAAATAAACTTAATTGAAATGTAAATATTTATTTATGGAACGCATGCGAACCCATCCTAGCGATCACGGCATTATTACGACACGGATTATTGATTTACGGACAGAAGTGCTTATGTATATGAAGAAATTTTGATAAAAAATAAATGTGTAAACACACATTTTGTATTTTATTAAAATATCTATTTTTTTGTAAATATAACTCGTGTAAGACGATACTCCTTTTTGACAATATACGCACGTTTTAAAATAAAAATCAACCATATTTTTCTTTATTTTTGCTGGACAAATCTGAACAAAATCGGCACGGCGCGGTCGGAGTGAAGCGGTTGTTTGGGTGCGCCCGGAAGGGCGACGATATGTGGTGCGTGTACTGGTGATCATGCGATCTTGATTCACCATACTTCATTCATTTACTGGAAAATTTGATCAAAAACTATAGCCCTAATTTTGTTCCATAAATGTAATGACATTCGAGTACGGAGTCCTCTACTTTTATATGGTTATCGACTCACCCACAGGCACCCTGTGTACTAAAATAATTTTAAATGTTTTAATTACCTGGATCAGGACTACTTTACCAACGACCAATACTACGAGCTAAAAGACCCGGAGGCCAAAACGTACGAGCAACGCGCCGAGAACTCGATCTTCTTCGAGGTGGACGGCCCTTACCTGGCCATGGTGTTGCCCGCTTCGAAGGAGGAGGGCAAGAGACTGAAGAAGCGCTACGCCGTTTTTAATTTTGACGGATCTCTGGCAGAATTGAAAGGTCAACAACATTTTTTTTATGTTTACGACTTTGAATTTGAATTAATGTAATATGGTTAACCTGCATAATCTACTCTAGATTAGCATAAACAAAAAAAATCAAAAGATAATCTTTTTTCAATTCCGATTTTTTGAAACTCATATGAACATCAAAATCTATCCATTATACTAAAATGACTCATACATATCCAAAAAAAGGCTTTCTTTATTGCAATTGAAATTAAATTAATAAATTTTCTGCTTTATTTGCCGTTTGAACGAACAGTATGTAATATTTGATATACATGTATGAACGGATAATCTTAAATATTTAAAATGTATATATAGATTTCAATGATAATGAGTTAATATCTTTATTGTTTTAGTCATTATTTTAATTGCAATTATATAATCACAGGATTCGAAGTCAAACGGCGCGGTGAGCTGCAGCTCATCAAGATTTTCCAGTCTTCAGTTTTCGAAGCTTTCCTCAAGGGGAACGACTTGAAATCGTGCTACGGAGCGGTCGCCAAAGTGGCCGATTACTGGTTGGATGTACTTTACAGCAAAGGTTCTAATATGCCTGATTCGGAATTGTTCGAGTTAATATCGGAGAATAGATCTATGTCGAAGAAATTAGAGGATTACGGAGGGCAAAAATCCACTTCTATATCGACCGCTAAACGACTGGCGGAGTTTCTTGGTGACCAGATGGTGAAGGACGCTGGGTTGGCGTGCAGGTGAGCTCTTCCATCCGATTTATTACGTACTCATACTTTAATGATAGTATTTATGAAGAGATTTTATTTTGCACACAGGAACGAACTACCTTTTTAGGTTTTATTTAATACCTTAATTTTTTTTTAGAATAAAGCCTTTACTCTATAAACGTCTTAAGTACATTGTTTTATAAATAAAAGTACCTTATTAGATAGCATGTGGTCACTATTGTTCATTGACACGTATACCACGTTCACGTATTAGTTATAAAAGCATTGCTTTTTAAAGAGACCGTCGGTTTAGTGAGTTTAAATTAAGTTTGTTAAAGTTTATTAGTTATTTTGTATAGAGCGAGGCAATCAGAGCTTTAATTTTGCGCTTATATTTAAAGGATTTTTTTATGTGAATAACATATAATTTAAAGAAGAGAATGTTAACATATAATTTAAAGAAGAACAAATATCGCAAATTTCAGAGGCATATTTAACTATAATATCAGCTGTATCTCTTACTAATGTTACACACAATTTTTGTACATTTAAGCTTGAAGAAAACTTAGTCTTTTCACAAGTTCGTCTTATCATGACATATTGTACAAAATTTGCAGTACCAAGTAAAATGGTCTTATCCGTTTTTTTTACATTTGAAATTTAATTTCTGAACGTATCTTCCACAATAGTGTATGCCCAACAGATTTCCTAATGACAATATTATCCGATTCCAGGTTCATAATCTCGCGCAAGCCCGAGGGCGCGCCCGTGACGGAGCGGGCCATCCCGCTGGCCATCTTCCAGTCGCCGGGCGCCGTGAAGCGCCACCACCTGCGCCGCTGGCTCAAGGACGCCAGCGTCAGCGAGCACATCGACATCCGCGACGTGCTCGACTGGCCCTACTACATCGAGCGGCTCAGCGGGGCCATCCAGAAGATCATCACCATACCGGCCGCCATGCAGGGTGTTAGTCCAATTTCTTCAACTGAAACTTTTTTGTCTATCTATCGCATGTCGCATTACAGCCGGCCGCAAAGTACAGAAAAATAACGGCGTTCGGCAGAGCAGAATTGTTTTTATCTATATTAGTTGAATAAATTTAAAAACAAATTTAAAAAGCGCCTGTAAGAACGTTTTGATAATTTGCATGCAAGGAATAATACTGTTAGGTGTTAAAAAGACAAAAGCATACTCTATTTTACATTTTGTAAAGAGAGGGCTGAGTTACTTGCCCGCATGTCTTAGCAGAATCTACCTTTCAAGTTGGCTGTAGCTTCTTCACAAACACTATAAGTGTTGATGAAGATGTAAAAATATAACAATTCATAAGAATGCGTTAACATCGAAGTGAAAAAAAATATTGTGAATTTTAATACAACTATGAAATCGACTAGACTAAAGCGGATTTCTATTAACATAACAAGGGCCACATTCTATTACTTTTGAAAAAAAAATCTACTTAAATGTAATTAATTGGATAAACTGTTAATTACGACCCACTTGCATATACACATTAATCTTATAACGAAAATCTTTTTCAAGTCGATTGAAGAATTTTACAATAATAATATTAATATTGTGAAATAACTTTTCGAAGTAAGTTTATTGGTTTTATATTATTACAGCAATACCAATGATTCTGCTGTAAAATAATTTGCAAATTACACTAAAAAAAATTTGTTTTTTATTTACTTTTGAACTTTATTCAAGCATCTATCAAATTTAAATATGGAGAAACATAATTGACTTTTTACAAAATAAAATATATTCCACAATGTATTACATAAGTTATGGTCGATTTGCTGGATATTGTTAATTTATATTATGTCCTTATCACAGCTAGACAACCCAGTTCCGAGAGTGCAATATCCGGACTGGCTACATAAGAAAATGCTGGCAAAAACCGATAAATATAAGACAAGAAAAATAACGGATATGTTCAGCGCAAAACCAAAGGCGGTGATCGAAGATGAGGATGAAGCTGAGGCTGGTCCAAGCGACGACACTTCAGTTGTAAGTAAACAAATGAAATCTTAGGTAATTAAGAATGACAAAGACAATACTTTGAGACATTAAATGGATTCTAGAACTGATAACGGAACTGAACATATAGTTTTCTCTTTTGTTTCTTAATGTCGGATTGTCGCTCATTTGGCTGCGTTAGAAAAGAATAAGTACGAAAGTTTGGATCCGCTTTGTGTGTCTCTCACACTGTTAGTTTAGTTACCGAAAGCCTATTTTGTCCCAGAAAATATGATTATTCGTGTTCTAAGCCTCGGATGCAGCTTAAGTTTTACACAATGCTTTGTCGTAAATTGGTCGAGAATTGAGCTCATAGAAATATGCCATACATTTTAAATAAATCAAATGGCCTAAGTATACTAAATCTGTATTTATTTTTTATGTTTGTATATATTCTTTTTATTGTTATATTATGTTTCATGACAATATACAGATGACTTTAAATACTAGAGGTCATATGCGGGGATTATATATGACGTATAGAATATTATTAAAAATAAATTTGAATTCAGCATTGAGTAAACATTATCGAAAGTTACATAAGACACGCCACGTTTAACCTTTCTTTTATTTATTCGAATATTTAGTAAAAAATCCTCTAATACTAATACATAAATATAATCACAATTGAGTTCTAAGTGCTTTCCTTTAATATCGTTAGTAACTCGCCATTCACTCTGTATCATGTACTGTAATTTGCAGATTAATGAGATAGACATCGAAGACATAGGCAATAACGTAACGGAGAAAAATCCTATCCGTCCTATAGTTCATACGGTGAAAAGAAAACGGGAGGAGTCGCCTGTTAAAGAGTTCGCCACTTGGAGAGAGGCACTCGGGTCACCGCCACCCTTCGGCACCACAAAGGTAAATTGACTCACTGCATTTGCATTAATTTTATAGTTGGTTTCTTAATTTTATTTATTAATTCCTTTATTAAGTTGGCATGAAATAAAGTATGCATGACTTTTGGGTAAGTCTGATGGCCACGTCTATCCTTTTCTTTTCCCACTCCTATCCTCTTCAAACCCCTAAATACTGACCCCATCCTATCCAATAAACCTATTCTATCCAAATTCCCAGGTTGACAACGCACTCGCAACTGTCCGGATATTGTGTGTCTCTATGACCCACGGGATCGCTTACCATGAGGTGAACCGTCTGCTCGTTTGTCTTTTATTATATATATTTTTGTTAATTTTCAATCAACAAAAAATATATGTAATAAATGAAAAATTAAAAATTATAATGGTTTTTCTTCTAAAGGGGTTTTATACAAAAAAAAATCCAAAACCACGAAGTCATACCAGGATAGTTAATTTGTAGACCTCTTTTATTGTCTCTGATGCAATGTTTATTTTTTGTAAAAATTCGGATTTTATAACTTCGTAATTATGTACGCAAATAAAATTGTAAGATTCTTTATAGGAAGAACGCATCGCCTGGATTGTTTTTCAAAAGAAGAAATGGAAGTGGCAAATGGAGCAAAGAGGTGTCCGAAGTCGCAGCAAGCGTGGTATAGTACCTTTAAATCCATTAAAAAATAAATAAAACAGTTATAGTCCATTTATAATAACTTAATTTTAATTGTTAAATGCTCAATACATAATTTTTAGGTAAAGTAGACAAGTCTGCACCAGTAATCCCAAAAAGCACTGGACCGGTAAACACGCTGGGTGGTTTCATAAGACGAGCCCAAAGAACTCTGCTCAACACTCCATGGCAAATCATACAAGTAAATAATTATTTTTGTAACAGTAACAATTATGATATTAACTTTGATTAAATTGCTTTGCAGTAGTAATTATAAGTTTATATTCATATTAAAGGCTAAAACAATTGTAATTTAAAGTTCTTTTTGGTGGATACCACGAAGAACTTAAAGTTTAACATATTAGGGTGTTGTATTCGCTTTCGCCGATTAATACCGCCTGCGATACAATTTTTATAAAACTTTAAATTGCTCTACTGTGAAACTTCCAAATGGTTCGTTAGACATTTTGCCTTTAAACCGTCGATATAAGTTCGACATCAGATAATATGATAGCGTTCAGTATTAAAATAATGCAATCATTTATAATTAATGGATATATAGAGTGGAATTCATCTGTATAGGAGTGGATAGATTTATAACCCAGCAAATAAATGTAGAATACAATGTATTTAGTTTCTAAAGCCTAAATTATTAACAATTTCGTGTAAATACGCACTTTTCTTGTAATTTGTTAAAATAGAAAATCGTTTTTGGTATTGACTTGATGATTTGGCTGCTGAAAAAAAATCGATATAGAGGTGTTAGTCCAAATCAACTTCTTTATATATTCCTGATGTAACTAGAAGACTACTCTCAAGTTTTTTGCTATTCAATTCGACATGATATTATCATAAAAAAATTGGCACTAAATGATTTCCTATGTCGTTACTGATCGCGCAGGAAACGCGAGACGGGTAGCGACCCACGCGATGTAGTTTATGCTAACCTTCAGCTTGCTCATATTATAAAGGTACTTTCATATTTAAAACAAAAACACCCGTCAATATCAAACATAAAAATAATTTAACGGTCCTCAAAATGGAGGAGGAAAAATAAGAAAATGATCTTTCGATAATACTCAATAATTTCTAAACCGATTTTAAAAATCTTTTCTTTTTATATGAAATCATACGGTTTTGATTCGATTTATGCCTTTTGCTTTTGAAATGAAAAGATCGCAAAAAATAGGTTACGGAATACACTTCTTAGGATACTGGAGTCTGTTTTAATAATGCTTATTGAAATCCTCGAATAGTAAAAAAATAAATCAAACAGGTGGCGGAGACCTCGGAGCCGGGTTTATTCCGTCTGTGGGCGCTGGTCGGCAGCGAGCTGCATCAGATTCGGCTGACGGTGGCCCGCATCTTCTACGTGAACCAACGCGTGGCGAGGAAGGCGGACAGCGGATTGTATTGGCGCCGATGCGTACGAGTCCTGCCGAGAGCCCATCCCGCCCCGCACTTGTACCAGTACACGGTACCTGAGCAGCTGTATAGGGAACACCAGGAGTGAGCACACCGATATATATATCTTAAACTAGCCTGCGGTTTCTCTGCCGAATCAAGTTTTATTTTTTACGTTATTAATCGCTTTTCTAAAATAACATAATCTAACTCTTACTCCCAATATCACCAGCTATCTGCTAGTCCAAGTCCCATCAACGTTTCCAAGATTAACTAACAAAATAAACATACAAACAGACAAAAATAATTATTTTGGCATTACAAACAGTCACTTAAATTTAAATTATATACTAAAAATATATTGGATACGTTGTATTTCTTACGCCATTTATTTTTTAGGTCTGGCTCTCTTTCTGAATCGGTGGTATAATAGACGATAAATAAGCAAGTATAATCACTTCAATATTGATTAAGATATTTGACCTATCAATCATTTACCCGATTACTTGATAGCATAAGAATATTCTTAAGATTCTTTTACAACTAATCCTCTTAAGTTCTTGCGTTGATAGCGCACTTATCAAAAGTAAAACTTTTTTGGAAATTTAAATATTAATATTTATGTAAACAATGTGTGTTTTCCGTCTCACTCTTTAACATACTTGTTGCGACTCGGGATGCCTTGAAATGTAATCCTTTCCGCGTTAAAAGAGGTTTCATTTCAAAAATCTTAGGTTCTTCACACCCACCATTTAATATATAAATAAAAAAAATACACACTTATATTCGCAATGAATTTTGAATGTGACTAGACTAGACTAGATCTCCTTCCCAATATCGACGTAGCTTCACTGCGCTAATAATTAGTAATATAATTAATATTCGTTTTAATTTACAAGTAATTTCTTATATCTGCTGAGATCTGACGGAAGTCCCATAGGTGGACAGTATTTTTTTTGTATTTTTAATGTTATATATTATTAACTTTACAGAGAGTTAATGGGAGAATTATCAGCTCCAGAAATCGAAGGCATTTATGAGACCCAAATGAGTCTCGAATTCAGAGTACTTGTCAAGCTGGGCTGCATCTGCATGGTGGACCCAGGAGAGGCGAAGAAGTAAGAGAAAAACATTCATACATGAACATACCTACATACACAATGAGCATTACAAAAACGTCCATAGCCCAACTCATTTGCTCTAGAAAAACTTTGATCACTTTTTTCTCCCGTTGTATATTACTGTGTAAAAATAAATTGTATGTCCAGCATGAATAAATAAAAATAACTTTTAAAAACTTAAAATTTGAAATTGTTTTAATTGTTACTTTCATTTGTGATGAATATAGGATTTTTTTGTATATCAATAGAGAAAAAGCATAAATTTGGTGCATTATCTTTATTTGATTCTACTTAGAATGCATGCATTATGTTTACAGTTTTTTTTTACAAATTGTGCTTTTATAATTTCTTATATTTTGCACTGTTTGTTTTGTTTAGATTAGTTCAAATGGGTTCAAACAATATGGACTCGTTCAATTTGAACCAGCTGCAGTTTAAAAGTGTTGCTCTTCAACCATATTTGGTTAAGCAGGTAGCTATCTATTTAAATGTGTTACTAATTTGACTCATACTCTTTTAAAAATATTTAAATGAGTAACAATTAAATATCAAATTCACATTTTCCAGGACGGAGTTTCACCAATAAAGCATATATTCTTCTATCAACATTCAGCACTGAATTCAAGCCGCAGCATGTGGTCCTTAATAATGGGCCCCACTAAGAAAGCCTATATATTTGTGTTGGATACAGTAAAAACAAATCAAGTCCCTAATATGAATACTCTGTACACTGCTGAACGAGCAGCAAAGTAAGTTTAAGTTTATTTTTGTTTTGACTTATTTTGTTTTACTTATATAATTCAGAAAAGTTGTGTCAGTCTTTAATACATTATACTTCATATTAATATTTTTTTCTCCCTAGACAGTACTTTAAGAGATTATCTTTTCTCTCGGCTATTTGCTTGAGCCGTCATCTTCATTACTCTT
Organism: Graphium colonna; assembly: GCA_025505425.1. NCBI lineage: Eukaryota > Metazoa > Arthropoda > Insecta > Lepidoptera > Papilionidae > Graphium > Graphium colonna. The sequence goes on from JAOCPS010197571.1 coordinate 11,026, forward strand.
ATTTGATTTTTCCTGTGATTGCGAGCATTTTTTATGCATCAATTATTCGAAATTTTGGTTTAAACGGATATATTGTTTATTTAAAAAAAATCTAAACGTAGAACTAATTTTAAGCAAATTTTCAACGGTTTGCGGTATTAATAAGGAACCCCAGGATGTTAAACACCTATTACGTGATTCGTGGCCACGTGTTGTCATGTTACTACTTATACAGGTAATTAGTACTTTCAATATTCGAGGTTATATGTGGGAAATAATAAAAATATTATTAAAAACGAAATTTAATTTTTCACTAAAAATTTATTCGAAGTTAATTAATTTATTACGAAATGCATGGACATCCTTGCGGACACGGCGGGGGCGTTAGCTTCTTCGTGTCAATCAACAGCGTCAACTGGTTATATGTTCGTTGCCGGAATTGCAACCATTGATTCATTAGAAAATTTGATTAAAAATATGTCCCTAATTTTATTACATAATTATGGTTACTACCAAATACCGAGTACTTTAATATCGTTAGTGACCCACCAGTCCCCCTTTGTTGTATTGAGTACGATGATTCCAGAATAAAGCTGGGCACCTCCGAGAGCGAGCTGCCCCACGCCGAGCTCACGTGGGAGGTGGTGGTCGAGAGCGAGGCGCGGGCCGTGTGGCGCGCGGTGGGCAGAGCGCTGCAGCGCTATCGCGACGAGCGCTGCGGCGCCACCGTGGTGGCCATGCAGACGGCGCTCTCGCCCGCCGCACTCACGGCGCTCGTGCCCGGTACGTGTGCAGTGCTGCAGCGCTGCAGCGCTTCATACCTTGCTTTCATTCATGAAGGATGGGAGCGAGACAGCGTAGCTGCTAGTTGCGCTTCAAACTAATGAAGGCGCCTAATTCACATTACTTTACCAGGCTGCTCACATGCGTTCTTTTGCTTCATTCGAATGCTCTACTTGCATACAAATTATTCCACGAGTAAAACATGCTTGTTTATTTTTGTATGCAACAAAAACTACCATATTCTGAAATCGTTTTTGGAAACAAATTTGTAGTAAATATACAGCAAGTCTTATGCATTGATTCCGTTCATGATGGCGGCTGGGAGCATGTCAGTGTAGTTATCAGTAAAAGTAGAAAATCCTCCAGTGCAAAATTTTACCACGGCGGCAAATATACGATGAAATAAACTAGCAGTAACGGGCTCAAGTGTGAGCGCAGACATAAATGCAATGTTTTCTCTCATAATTTACTCAAACCAACAATCTAATGGACGTGATGAGAGATCAAGCGGCCCAAATCTTAAAAAAATTATTTCCGGACCGATACGAAGTAGGGACCGAAAGACAAGAGCTTACTCCTATCTCAAAGGCCTGCAATGCTTTTGTGAATCCTCTGATGTTGCAAGAGTCCATGGGCGGCGGTGATCATCTACCATCAGGTGAGCCGTGTGCTCGTTTGCCTACTTCTTTTCATAAAAAAAAAATAATATGCTTGAAAATGATTCAAAATTGTATGTAAGAGCGAGAATATTTTTAACAAGACGTATACTCACAAGACAAAACTGTAATTAATTTTCATTGTAAAACAGAAGTTGCGACATGGCTGTCGTCTCTTATCGCAGTTTATAATGTTTTTTTTTATATTGTTTTATCCAGGTCTCTCAGATTTCCCTTTGGTACCGCTTCATGTGAAGGATGTTGAAACACTGTACAGTACATTGGAATGGCAGCGCATCGGTGCGAGAGCTATAGTGCGTCACTATCTAAATTTAGACTCTGTATTGAATCTCACCATCGAACAATGCAGGTAAAATTTATTACGTATTTTAGTAGTTATTTATAATATAATATTTATCTAAAATCTAAAAATAGAGCTTTAAGATGTGGTCTCTAAAGGTGTTTTAAAATTAACAGTTTTCTCTTTTAAATAATTGACAATATGTACAAGATATTATTAGCAAATTTTCTTATAACATTACTAAGTATGGATGCTTATAGAAAACTATCCTATTTATATATTTTCCAACTAATGTCAACTTTCGATGCGTAATTAAAACCCTTTCTGTGCATCAATACCAGTCATTAAATTATTTAATTTGTTAGTTGAGTTTCAAGAAGAGAGTCAATAGTTTTATTTTAAATTAGTTTTTATATTAGATTTTTATAGAAAATTATTACTTACAATTTATGTTTATATAACGTAATTAGACATTTTGTTTAAATATCGTCATTCATTTGCAGATACTTCCACGTCCCCCTTGGTAATATGCCGTCAGACCCAACTCTCTTTGGAGCCGACCTGTTCTACGCGCGTCACCTGATCAAGAATAACTTCGTCCTATGGTGCTCGAATTTAGAGAGACCCGATCTTGGCGGTCGTGAGATAGACGACAATAGGTAAGTAAAAATATTCATTACAATTATTATAATTATTTTAAAATTAAACAATAGTTTGAAGCACGTTTTAGTGATGTAGCATTGCATTCATAACACTAATTTATTGTCACTTTCGAATACGGAAAATTCCTCTGCCTATTCAAGACATAATCGTACTTTATGTAGATTGACTATTTTGCAAGTTGTATGCCCGGAGGTAGATCTCGATAAATTATTATATAAAAAAAGTAAATCCGCCTTCGTAGCCTAGTGGTATAGGCCATTGCTTTGTAAACCTGAGGTCGTAGGTTCCAATGCCGTGTGCCTGAGAAGAAAGATGATCCATGCGTTGGATGGGCATGTAAAAAGTCGGCCATGCGATGATCACTCTTCGGTCGTGTAAGATATACGTCCCGTCGGGCTTTGAGAGTTAAGGCACAGAGAGTGCACCTGTGTCTGCGTGTACACTCGTGCACTATAATGTCCTGCGCAGTTGGCTGATCTCTGAGTAGTCTGACAAAAAATAACTATATGACCAAAATGTAATAATAATCGTAAAATATAATTAATAGAATCAGGCGTTACTTTGCGGAAGTCCATTGTATACAATTCTATAAGACTTTTTTGAGTCACTCAACGAACGCTGTTCGTAGAGGCAACATCCTGAGGATGCTCCGGTGTCGGGGCGAAACGTGCGTCGAGTGT
>JAOCPS010197680.1:0-14085 GCA_025505425.1 Graphium colonna
AAGGGTTCGAAACGTCGGGTGATAAAATTTAAAAATAAACCGCGATAAAATCCGTAAAGTTATTTAATTTAAAATGTATTAAAGATGTTGTTCTCTACCATCTATGAAAATCAAACTGTCGAAACAACAATCGTTTCTTTCAAACAATAGATTTTAAACAATCGCACGAGTAATATTTAAGTATCAAGCAGACAGACAAGTTAGGAGGTAACAAAACAATACGGGGCCCCGCAAAATCGTGACGAAAAATCGCCGTAACGATCACGATCGCTTATTAAACTATCACGGATGTTATTAAGCGACATTAAAAAATAAACGTTCAGTTTCGACTTGACCTTATAAAAATATTTTTATAGCCCGCATACGTGCGAGCCGAGTTTATCTATTAAATATATCTGCAAGCACGCCTTTTCACCGTTGTTAAACATCGTGTATACAAAAAAAATAACCGGAAATTATTGCTTAAAAGGCTGAAAGTTCGCAGAGCGTATCTGCTCAAAAGTATTATTAACTTTGAATAAAAAGAAAACAGTACAAAAACAATTTTTGTTTCCTTATCTTAAACATTGTAACTAATAAGACTATGTAGGTATTAACGATATATGCGAGCGTATTACATCATCACAGCTTTTGCTGCGCTTTTATAACCAATCCAGCCCGAGAAAATATCACAGGCCTTTACAAAGTCGGCATAAAATAAAGTAGGCATGACTTTGGGGATGCTGGATGGCCATTACATACCCTTTTCTTTTGCCATTTCCTTCCCTCCAAATCCCTAAATCCCAGCCCTATCCTATACAATAAAATATTCTATTAAATGTTCGAGGTTGACAACGCACTCGCGGATGTCGTGTGCCACGACGGGCGACGGGATCGCTTAACATCAGAACAGGTGAATCGTCTGCCAGTTTTTCATCCTTTCCATAAAAGAAAACTTTAAAAAAGCATACATATGTAAAAAGCTGGTCTAGATACAAGATATGTAACGGGCCTGTATTATGCGTACATGAATTTATTCTTTTTAAAAACCAATAATATCATATTATCACGATACAGACAATGCGGTGTTCCTATTCTCATTATTGTAACTTACATTTGACCTAGTATAACAATATTTATTTTTTAAACCTAGTTCCCAGCTTGCTACGAAAAGAACTCCATGGCTTAATGGTGGTCCTTGCTTTATTAATCGTAGGTTATAGATTCGGGTGCCGGAGCGAGACAATAACATTTTGTTATTGCTGATCGCCCTATGTTCGCAAATTACGATCCATAAGTCGAATGGGCATTTAAAAAGTATAAACCTATGCACGCGTTTTCTTCCCGGTCGAGTCATCTGTCTTATAGAATTATAAACGGATAAGGAAAGAGAAGGCTTTGCGTTTGCAAATACACTTGTGCACTTGAACATGCCCCAAGAAGTTGATTATTTCTAAGTACATCTGTAGGATTAAGAAAACAATCGTTAAAGCTAACTTCCAGCATACATATGCAACTAAAAGATAAGCCGAATCAATACAGGCAAATATAAAAGCCTCGCTCTTGGCTCAAATACATTTATCTTCGGTATTTAATCCCCGTCACATCATGGCACATAAAATATTTTATCAATATCCTATCCTGTGCGCCGTCGCTTCGGATATGCGAGCTAGCCGAAGCGTGCTATGTTGCGGTAAATCTGTTTACAGTCATTTACGCATTCATGTCACCGTGGACGGACGTCGGACGCGATGCGACGTATCCTTGCATATCCTCGCAATCTCGAGACGCAGGTGGTTGCGTCTGAAGGGAGAGACGCGATCCGACAAGTGATTAAAGTCGCAGGACATAGCAGGCATGGAGCTGCATGAGTAAGAGGATAGACTAGTTTCTTGTTGTGTCACGTCTGGTTGACTAATAATCAATAACCAAAGTTTGCAAATATCCAGGGGCCACGAATACTTTAGTCCTTTCTAAAGACAATCAAAACATGAAATTTTGGTTATGATCAAACTTTACAGGTAGATTTTGAAGGCGAAATTCTTTTATCTCATCCCAGATTAAGAGTACGAATTACTTGATAGTAATTATCAAGTATTTTACGTGATACATTACGTAGTCGTCCAAATAAAAGATTACTAGTTTCTTAATCTTTGAGAGATATACCATTAGCTTTAATTCGATATATCATAAGCTAGATATGACGCGCTATTGGATATGTCTCGAAATGCGCAAGCATGTTTAAGTGACCCATTAGAAATTTCTTAAAAAGACACCCGAACATGTGAAACTTCTGCACTCTCGTAAAAGCTTTACAATTTCTTTAGAAAGCCAGTATCGACGAGAGTCGCGCGCGACAATATCAACGTATGTCCGCCGCATTTCACCACTCGCAAAGCGAATTGCGTAACGCATAAAATGTGTGCCTAACGTGCACTGCCGCATGCGTTGCGTGCGTTCGAATAGAATCAATCATAAAGTTCGAGCGTCCGAGCTTTCACCGCCCTTATGGGGACCACTGACGTGATGTCACTCCCTTATAGGGACCGCGATTTGCCGCGCGGTTTCCGCGTGGCAGATTTATTGCGCGTTTCACCGCGCTCTATTCGCGCGATTTTTATCGTGTCCCGTACAGTCGCAATAGGTATTATTGAGCGGCGGAACGCCTTAACCATTTACAATGCGGTCGTAAGGCGAGAAAAATTTGTTTCACTTACCGAATGGCCTGTTTTACTGACCTTATTAAGGCGTGATTGTGTCACTCAATTATTAGCGTATTATACGAAAAAATCTCAGTATGCAAAGCACACCCTCTTTAGTATAGCGAACATCGTCCTCCTCCTTTGTCGTTGCCTCATTACTAAGGATCGCGACTCGTCTGATGAAACTTCTTGACGCCTTCTCTCCATCGAGCTCGCGGCCGGAGCCCTAAACGTTGGACAGACCAGGTGTCATCAAGCGCGATGAGATGTCGCTCAGCGCGGCCTTCCACAAGCCAGAGGACAGAGGATGATGGAAAAACGTAGTTCTACAATTTTATCACATACACAATTCGATTAAGGATATTAGCAGCAGCAACAAACATTAAATAATATTCAATGACCTTTTGAAGGCTGACACATAACTAACTAAAAAGTTTCAAATATAAACGTAGATCCATTTTACATAACAAGTGATAATAGCGCCCCATGAATCCATTGAATTGTGCCCAAAACCCGAACCGTGATTGCGCAAACAAAATCAATTCGCGATAAAGCGCAACAAAGGTATGTAACGCCGCTATTTAACGAACAAAAGCGAATTTGCGAAATTACAACATTAGACGCTATAAAGGTCAAACGTATAGCGAAACCGTACGAAACGATAAATCAGCCCCGAATTGGGAAATAGTTCCTTAATAACGTCTGGTGTTGAGTTTAAACTGTTGTATTTAGCCAATAACTACAACTTAGCTATACGAGCTGAATAATCTTGTACGGAATTATATTAACACTATTGTGACCTTTATTTGATTGATATTAACACCGGGTATTTGCGAAATGATAAATAACAAACCTTACAAAGTACAATGTTAACATGACATTTCAATTTCCGTAAAGCTTATTAAGTTTGATGATTCAAATCGTGAATACTGATATATAAACAAAGCTAGATTGCGCTATAAAATTGATTATTTTTCGCTCGTGCAAATTTATGACATTATAGCAAAAACGGACTATAAATTTCACAGGAGACGTTATGACGTCATATTTTCCTCTACTATAGGGATATTTATGACAATGATTTATGTAGTGTAAAAAAGCAAACCATACATATTGTAGGACAAACATTTTTTTCAATTATAATTTTTTTTTAAGATTTAATAATAAACTCATAGTTAGTAATAATTTTTTGAGAATCATTAAATAAACATATTTTATCCCTGCTACACCTGTTAGCTACCACAATTGAGAATTTTTGTAAGGAAAAAAGCTGGGCGTCTTGTCAAAATGAAGTTAATTAAGGGAAATTAGCTTGGAACATAATAAATGGTAAAAAATCACCCAGGATTCTGGACTACAGTGGATTCTATAAAAATTTCTTAATGGTATTGCATTTTAAGTTCTTGAAATTTTTAAACGTCTACCTTTAGACGATTGAAGACGAAAACATCATCAGATAAAGACGTATACTTTGACCGATCACGCAGAGGCCTCAGACAAGATCAATCTTAGATAGACATTGGAATGGCGATTCATGGACGCGTGGCATCACATCCAATTCAAATTATAAATGCAAATGTTTGGACGATGGCACATTCAGGAGACGTCTGGACGGCGTCCTCTGTTTGAAATCGAATGGTTTGGAAGTCTGCATAGCAAGACGCGGTTAAAGACTGAATAAAATGGACATATAGTAGGTTTTTTGGGCTTCTTGAACTCAAAATTAAGGATGGGAATTTAATCAAATAGTAAACAATTGTTTATAATAATACTTCCCATAATGATGTAAGATTCTTGGATTTCAGGCAAAGAGGTCGCATGCTCGCAATGCTAAAGAAAAAACGCCATTTTTTTTCATGGAAAGGAAGACAAACAAGCAGACGGTTTACCTGATGGTAAGTGGTCACCCATGGACACACGCAACATCCGAAGAGTTGTGAGTGCGTTGTCGACCTGGGAAATTGGATAGCGTAAGTTTATTGGATAGGATGGCCATTTTTGTTCTTGGTTATAGATAGTCTATATAATAAATAATATAGTCTGTAACTAATTACAAAAATGGTATATTAATTCTACCCGTCAGAAGACGGTTCCAGTCACTTTTCTTTTATGACCCTTTCTTCCCCCATAGGACAGGCTGCGCCTAGTGTGGGGGACAGTATGTACAAATGTAAAGTTCTCTTGTAATAATAAATTTCTATTTCTATTTCCACGTTTTTAACTATATCAATACAATAACGGAAGGGATAAACAAAAACATTAATCTTTCGCCTAGATAGTAACCACGAGGTAGCTTAACTAAACGGATTTCAATATGCCAATTGGCTGATAAGACTCGGATGAAAAATGATACAAGCGCCAAAGTGATTTATGGATTTTAACAATCGCGTTGATTGTCAATATTATATAAAAAACATTTTAGTTTACAGTTATACAGTGGTTTTATCAAACAACTATTCGCTTTATAATAAAACCTCTAAAATACCTTAATCGATAAGAAAAGGTCACGAGAGAACAATTGTTTTGTTATTTAATATTTATGAAGGTTCTTATTGGACGATAAAAAGATATCATGTCTGTATCGTGCTCAGTTTGAACTGCGGAAGTTTTTAAACACTGACTCATTCGATTTCTGACATTTAATCGATTTATTATCGAGTGAAAATATTTATTATTGGTTTGCCGTCAGGTAAGGGGGAACCGAGAGTAATTTACCAGAATAACATGCCAATTAAGCTGCTGTAGAACATATAACATGATTAATATTTGTTATATATTTTCACGTTTATATACATATTATAGGTTCATACAATTTATAGGTGGTGGAGCTTCCTTTCACAGCTTTTGCTGCACTTTAACGGCTACGCTCGTCCGGGGATATACCACCACCCTTTATAAAGTCGGCATAAAATGAAGTATACGTGACTTTTGAGGATGCTGGATGACCATGTCTACCCTTTTCGTTTTCCACTTCCTTTCCCTCTAAATCCTTTATCCCGACCCATCCTTTTCAATAAACCTATTTTATCCAATTTCCCAGGCTGACAACGCACTCGAGACTCTCCGGGTGTTGCGTGTGTCTAAGGGCAACGGGATCGCTTGCGATCAGTTAAACCGCCTGATCGTTTGTCTTCGCTGCCGTAAAAAATATTATAAACGCTTGGAAGCGTGTTTATTCCTAGGTATAATTGTAAAACTGTCGCATCATAAGTACTTATTTGACCGTTATGTGTGTGGTACTTACAACCAAAAAAACATACTGTTCTCTATAAATACATAAAGAATTATAAGACGGACGTTTGGCATAATAAGTTAGCTTGCTAGCAAAGAAACATTTAATATTTAATCACATCCTTAAGGAAACGTGTAGTATTTAATCACATCCTTAAGGATGAAGAATTACTTTATTATTGCGACGCCAGCACGGACTAGTATTTTTTAGATATAAGCAAAATAATTTTTAATTTTATTATATTTCTCAACCATTTCAACTAAGCTTCAAGGTTGTGCTATGATATGGTTCACCACGACAGACGAGTGGCGGGATTCCAAACCTCGACCAGGTGATCCGTACCTTTAACCATTAGGCTATTGGCACTTAAAAAAATAAAAGATAAGTAAAGTCTGTGAGTGTGTACCTCGGGAGCCGCAAGAAGATATATCTGACAAATAAATCGCGTGTCCTTATACGCGTCGAGTTTTCTTACAAACAGCGAGTGATCACACAGGGGAGGATAATTAAATAACGCTCACGCAAAGGCGAGCGATAGCGGCCAAAGCCTTGTAACCAGTTCGCAAATAGAATAAAAAGACTTGGGCCCACCGGTTTGTTTATGGTCATAGTCGATGTGCAAGGGAACAACAATAAGGGGGCGCTTTTTTACTCATTACCGGCCTACAATAGCCCCAATAAAAGACCTCGCTAAGCGCACGCCGCGCGAGTGCCAATTTCTTGTTGGTATTTTTATGTTTTTATTTCGCTACGTGGGGTGTTTTATGATATTTGCTCGGGTTATATTTAGCGAAGGAGAAATATTTATTCTAAAGCAATAAGCGTATTATAAAACGCTTTACACTTTACTTCTTAATTGCATGTTATTATATTTCTAGCCAGCTAACATGACAGAATTCTTTTGGTTACATTAGTCAAAAACGACGCGATGTAAGTTTTAGTAAGAGAAACACAACATTTTTAGGATGCGGTGCCGTTTAGCCACCGCATTCTGCACTAAAAATTACCATTTAGAGGCAAATCGAAGAGCTGTCGATGAGGCCAATATTATATAACATTTTTGCCATTGACATGAAAAGAAGAAGCAGGACCGGTAAACTAGTTAGGAAAACGGTGTTGCATTTATCACATTAGCATATTTTTTAAGAATAAAAAAAAAGTGAATCAGAATTTATGTCAGTCATATACACTAGTCATTTCCGTTTTAAATAGCCTCTCATATTAATTTCATTTGTTAGACTGATTTTGAATTTTGCCAGAGTATGATTGTAATAATTGTGATATGAGCCTTCCATGGCGAAGCCAGGAGGACAGTAAACATAGCAAGTTGAGGGATAGAGCCGTTTGTAGGTCCGACGGTGCACTAGTATTTTAGGACACGCAATGGAAATATAAGGAGATGGAATGAACGTCAAAGACGAAGCTACTCTTTCTGTCGAAGTATTGAACGAAAGATAATGGTAATCGCCACAACATTTGTTACATATTAATCCCTGACTGTTTTTGAGCTTTGCTACCTTACATCGAGCATATAAGACATTGATTTATCCAAATGAGAAATAGAAAAAAGCCCCATTGGTGAACACTAATGTGTATTTTACATACTAATTGTCGGTAAAATACATTGTTCGTAATCTTTATTACGAACCACGTTCGTAATCTTTATTACCAACCACTAAGTGCATTGGCCAGCCATAATCCCTTGGCAAGTGAGCCGTATCACCATCAGCTAAATCATTTTCATACTGGTCCTGATTTTCGCAGTCCATCCGATTCCATTAAACCTTAGAATCAATCGATATCCACCTACTTTTGCCATTCAACACCTAAGCTGGTAAAGCAAACATTTACTCCAGCATTCCGTAGAGCGAATAAATCGTCCTAGAGCGGTGGAACAGCAATTCGTCTCGCCGCGGGCCAGACAAATCCCTCTTTGGTCCACGAGTAGGGGATAAATTACGGGATATCGTTCCAGAGGCTGACTAACGTGGACACCCCACGACACTGGAAGCTGGAACGGCACGAGACGGCGTGCAGTTGCGTTGATTTTATCTTTTGTTGATAATATAAAAACTGTTTATATCTTTCATGCAGAAGGATCATTTTTAATACATTGTGAATTAAGGAGTAGCAAATAGAACATTTTAAATATTATACGTATAATTCATAAAACTATGCACGAGATATAAATATTTTAATAGAAATGTCGCTGTTTGCAGATCAAACTACAAGATACAGGAAAAAGAACTAATTATAAAACCTAATGAAAAGTGCACTCTCATACATAATTTTAAGATTTTGCATTATTTTTATTTATTAAAATAGCAAAAAATTATTTAAAGATTAGTAGCATATTGAGTAAAAGTTTTACATATTGTAGCAACAAAAAATGTCTAAAAATCTAAAGCATTTTATGCTACAACGAACATTATTACATAAATTTGTCCCAACTGATATGATACAATAGGTAAAAAATAATATAAAAAAAAATACTAACTACTACTTAAAGCAAATTAATTCTATGCACACGAATAAACAAGTATTATAATATCATAACTTTTCATTTTCTACAGATTAACCATTCAAGAGAACGCAAAAAAATCTATTAACCGCATAACATTAGAACCTTGTTCGCCCGAACGTACAGACAACAATAGAGCCGAAATTGTATCACGTAATAAATTACGCGGGAAATCTCGAACCATCAACAATAATACATTTTAAACACGCAAAAAACATAATTGTGTTGTTGACACAGCGTCTCCATTGTGTCCCAGGCAAAGATAACAAAGTAATAAATGTTTTACACTCATTAAAGTATTTATATTTGGAAAAAAAATAATTTTACTTTTAACATTTTCATAAAAAAATGCCATTGAAATAACCTAGGACAACAAATACAACATTATTGAACTTGTACTAGATTTTTTTCTCAGAAGAGACGAAAGCCCCGACATACTGATAGTCCTTATGTCCGTTTGGTTAAATTACGGCCTTTTACGGCACTTGTACGGCCTTGCTCACCCGGGAAAGTACAACCGTCCTTTATAAAGTCGGCATAAAATAAAGTATGCATGACTTTTGGGGATGCCGATGGCCCTTCTCTTTTCCCACTCCTTTCCCTTCAAATTCGTAATCCCGATGCATATTTTCCTATAAACCTATGGTATCTAACTTCCCAGCTTGACAGCGCACTCTCAACTGTCCGGATGTTGCGTGTGTCCAATTTTTTAGGTTGACAACAAACTTATGACTCTCCGGATGTTGTGTGTCTATGGGCGACAGAACCGCTTACCATCAGGTGAACCGTCTGCTCGTTTTATTCCCATAAAAAACAATAAAATTATTAAGGTTAACTATCTGTGCGGGAGAATAACCTTACTTTTATAAAACAGAACAAAAACAGCAGTAGGTACTATTTATGTAGTCGGATTTCTTTGGAGCCTTAATTTCTCCAGACGAGTTATTCAATATGCGACATCAGACTTATATCCGTTAATATCATAAACAAATAATTCTGGGTAGCTGAATAAATTAAGATACTCGGTACAGTCTCACAAACAGTATACTATTATAAAAGAAAGATGAGGCGATAAATCATTAATTTCCACAGAATACACCGCTGCAATTATTTACCGCACCGACGTGTGACACTACAATCGAACGCAGAGGTTTTATCATGCACGAGGACGTGTCGGTGACGGGCATTGTTAACAACGTGTCGTACGAAAATGGAAACGCTTCAGACTTAAAGAACAGCGAGGCTACAAAGAGTTGTTGATAAAACGGCGATTTATTAAATAAAATCGGTTGTTTCCTCAAGCCGCCGGTGCGGCGATGATGAATGGTCTGTAGGACGGCCTGCGATGTTAATTACAGAGCGGCACGGGCGCGCGATGCTGTATCTTCACGCCGACTGAGTTAATAAGGGCTGATTTATAGCGGAGCCGGGTTCCGGGTGGCCGTCGAGAGAGGGCGGGTGAACGAACATGTTCTGGATAAAGCTTCGATGCACTGGATAAAATATAACCCTAAGGAAAACAACTGGACTGACGTCTTGTGTCAATAATCGAATGGTTCGAACGTACACACGCAGCCAGACGTGGTTTGCAAAACTAGGACCATTTTATTTAATTTCTAAAAACATAACATTCCATGTGGTCTTGTGGATGCCGCTTTAATAGAAGAAAAGAAAAAAATTCTTCGTAAGACTGCGACCTAAGGACGCGAGCTTAGCGAGCTATTTATTACTATAATAAATATTTTTTTATGGAAAGGAAGACAAGCTAGCAGACGGTTCACCTGATGGTAAGCGATCCCGTCACCCATAGACAAACGCAACATCCGGAGAGTTGTTGTCAAGCTGGGAGATAGGATATAATAGGTTTATTGTATAGGGTGGGGTCGGGATTAAGGATTTGGAGGGGATAGGAATAGGAAAATAAAAGGGTATACATGGCCATCCGGCATCCCTAAAAGTCATGCATACTTTATTTTATGCCGACTTTATAAAGGGCGGTGGTACTTCTCCGGGCGAGCACGGCCGTAGAAGTGCAGCAAAAGCTGTGAAATGTTGTTATGATCTACACACTAAAGCTAAACCCGTGTTGACATAACATTATGAAAAATTAGTAAGGTAAATTCCCATGACCACTGTTGATGAGCCTTGATGATGTGAGTAGGGCTTTGTTAAGCTACTCTTCGTATGACATCACTATAAATGGCTTGACCCTAATTTTCGACAGGGCGTCATATAGAACAACAGGTAACGACCCCGTCACCGTCTGTCGCTCATGCGTAAACCATAAAACATGCACATGTTTCGAAGAATCTATTATTATCATTTCATACCTTTGAATAAAGGACGGTACTTCATTTAAAATTTTGTAAATAAAACTGATTACAAAACCTCTAGATCATAACTTTCTATCTTATCTCTCTTAAATGAATTTGGTGTCTTTTTTTTATCACAACGAAACATTTAGAATAGTATGGTGAGTAATAAGTTCGTCTCAAAGACTAACGACATCAATTTACAAGGTTTTAATGTTATGTAAAAAAATCATGTAAGAAATGCTAACTAACATCACATCCAAATAAATCGTGCAATGAAGCCAAGAACCTAATTCCAATACATCCAACGTTCACCAGGTGTTAACATTTGAAAATCTCTTCTACCGATTAACGTAACTAAAATTGGTTGCACAAGGAACTGTGTAGTGGCACATTTAACTTGGAAATGAACATCATGAAGTGAAAGGTTATTAAAAATTAAATTTGCATTTTCCCCTTCACCGCAGCTGGAGGGTACGTACGGTTGGATTACAAGTAATTGGGTACGGAAAATAATGATAACCATAAAACGTACGGCAACGCAATAATATTTTTATAACAATATCAAATAATAACAATATTAAAGCGATTAAAAATCAGTGCGGTTACGTATGATTTTAATAAAGGCCACGTCTGTTTTACCAAAATTTAATTAAAAAAATTCTGTTTTGACTTTCGACTCACAGTTAAAAGTGATTTGTTTTAAGAAAACATTATTAATGAAACATTAAAGATTTTGTTTACAATAAAACCTACTAAATTAAATTAGTATGAGCGACATTCGAAAGGTCAATCGGTATTTCCAAATTTTGTAAACATCATCGTTAATATACATTTTTTATAAAGTATATGCATAATATATAGTTAATATATATTTTCACACAAATGTGATTTTTGCCTATGACAATATTCGCGGTTTCGTAACTTTGTAATTTGCACCGGCTTACCCACCACAATAGTAGATGCTTCGTTTCAATTGCTTGAATCGGGATGAATTATTTTCTCCACACGTGTCAATTACACGCCAATCAATAGTTATTCCATCGCGTCCATTGGCGAAATTCGTTGCGTAATCTATGGTAGGCGAAATTCGATTTCCCGCCTCGCGCCACAGATAACAAAAATGGCGACCGTTAAAGCGCAATTGTGGCGCGAACGATTAAAATTGATTGTCCGCGCCCGTAACACCTTGACAGCGCAGTTTGCATTATGCGCCTGGCCAGGACGTAAATATTTGTATTAGAAATTGCCTTTCGCCATTTATTTATTGGGAATGCCGGCCATTAATCATCTACGAATGCTAAGTGTACCAGAACGCACTACTGTCTCGTAAAATATATCCATTAAAGCTCTTAATAACATAAATTAATCACAACAAAACTTTTATTTTTAAATGTTAATAACACGGTAACAATATTGATTTCACATCAAGTAATCATAAAAGTGTAAATTAAATTAACATTTAAATACATTCTGCATTTGATTCTTGGCCGGAGAAAAAACAGATACTTGCGGCAGCAGTAAGTATAGAATATACAATCTTCAGAAGATACTTATGTATTATGGCTTATGTCAGATTTTAAATCACCAAAACCACCTCGAGGTCCATTATCTGCGTATCATTTGCGTGTATCACGAGTAGCTCCGGGGTCTCCTAAGGAACGCAGTGATGTTTCTTTACATTACGCATATGCATAATTTTGGAGACGACACATGGTTATTTCCCCATATTCTTCCTAGTCTACGACTATATTGCCATCCTTACCAAGTGCATTATTTGGTGGTCAGTCACCCATCCCATTTGCCCGTGACCCATATTCTTCTTTTAGTCACCTTTTACGACAGGGAGGGGATACTTTAGTCGCATTCATTCGAAGATAATTATCCCTGATAAGACATATGCACCAAAATGATCAAACGCCACATCTAAATTACGCAATAGAAATTTCCAGAGCACATGCGAAACGTCTAGACTCCAAAGCAACGCCCTCGCAATCTTATCCTGCCAATCGAAAGTCGTAAACAATCGATAATCATACATTGACCCTATATATTGGCGCGGAACAATACCGCATCGATGCGCGGATAAGAAAGCGCTCTATCGCTTGACAGATAGCTCCCAAAGCCACGATGTTCCGGCCGATGAGAAAAAAACCAGTCAAGCACGAGTCGGATGCGGGCACTGAGTTTTTCGCACACAGCGACCCCAATATTCAGTGTTGTAATTAGAAATTTTCAGTTTTCCGATCTTTTCCTGCACTTGTGTCATAAGTCATTGCTACCTGCCAAATGATATGATTCTAGGTTAAAGTGTTTTGAAACCTTTAGGTTTTGATTCCATTGAGTTATTTGAAATATGCGGCAATACGCAACTATATACAGCATAATTTTTGAAGTGGTAGTGGCATAACATCTTTCAAACGGCACTTGTTGCACTTCTACGCTCGAGCTCGCCGGAAGAAATACCACCACCCTACACACAGCATAAAATAAAGTTTATATTACTTTTTGGGTTCATGCATGGCCATTCCAACCCTATCCTTTTCCTCTCGCTTTCCTTCCGAATCCCTCTTTATAATGTTCCTGATCTGTACTATCTGATAAACCTATTTTATCCAAATTACCAGGCCGGCGACGCGCACGCAACATTGCGACGACTTAACATCAGGTGAACCATCAGCTCGTTTGTCACACTTCCCATAAAAAAATAGGCAGCCGTATCTTGTTAATGCATAAACTTATATTTTATTTCTTCTTCTAAAACTTATATTTTATTTAGATCTGTGTATTATATTTTAATTCAATATGTGTTTTTGAGGAAATGAGTCTTGGCAGACGCATAGGTGGGCAACACAACGATCCTATGAAGGTTTCGTTTTGACTTTAAGGTACGGAACCCTAAAAATGGACGAACAAAAGGAGTGAAAGTGCATTAGCGGGACAGACCCGCCCGGGCAAAAAGGCACGACACTCAGTAGTGATGGGTAGCACGATCTCTGTCAAGCTTTGTTATTGGACATAAGTGCTTTCCAGATGGTTCAGTATAATGGTGATTACTCATTGATAATATCTCGAGTGTATTGAGGGGCTATCTCCGCTTAATTTTTCACATCACTCCAATGAATAATCGTTACATCTGACAAAGTATGTAGCGACATGACAGATATAGCTATTGTTGGATAAAATTTGATTTTTCTTCAGAATTTCTATTGCATTTAATGACTAATCATATTGTCATTACAAATCGGTAAAATGTTAAATCTTTTTTTTTTTAATTGGAAAGGAAGACAAACGAGCAGACGGTTCACCTGATGGTAAGTGATCCCGTCGCCCATGGAC
>JAOCPS010197789.1:0-14084 GCA_025505425.1 Graphium colonna
GTTATAAACGGATTTCGTTATAATTTGCAAGCAAACTTTTTTTAATAAATTAATTTGAGGCATTTGAATACAATTAAAAAAAAGAGGGAGTCATAGATTTCGATGAGTTTAAGTGTTGCAGAAACTCGTTACAATCTTTCATTCTGCTCCGAATAGCAGAATAGTTATAAAAATATAAGAAAATGAATGGAAAAATAAATGATGAAAAATATATAGCCAAAGTGTTTTCAGGTATATCTGTAAAGATTTCAATGGGTCCTCATAAGCATAAGGGAATTGCGATAGTTGTAATTTAATAGAAACTTCTATAAATTAAATCCGAAGTAAAAATATTGTTTGTAAAAGTGATTTAAGCTTTAATTAAGCTTGCACGAGTTTCGCTCAAAGTTTAATTCGATGTTTATTTTACTATCAAGTCAATAAACTCTAACGTATAATCAGTCTCTTAGAACTAAGAATTATTTTCTCCAGAAAGTAACTGATTGGCGCAGTTGCTAAGACATTGGCTGCGTCGTCGCAGGTCGTGGGTCCGATTCCCACACGGAGCAAAGATTTTTTCAGATCTGGATTTTTTCCTTTGTGCGATTTATGTTTGTAATAGGTCCTTGTAACATCTTATAATAAGGACAGCGTTCATAAAAACAAAAACAAAAAAAAAATAAACCTACTTCAAACCCCGTAGACATGAATGTTGGTGAAACTATTTTTTTACTTATTATGATTTTTAAAAAATGGCCAAGAGTATGTCGGCCACGCACGTGAAAGGGTTTCGTAGCTATCAGATGGTTGGTTCGACCATTTGACAAATAAATACCCACAAATTATATTTTTGGTTGACTCCATACACTTTGTTAGCGTTGTATAAAAATAACTATGTATAACACCGAGTCCGCTATAGTTTTAATTGAAATAACTTACTTAGAGGTATATGGCACATTCTTTTTTCAGAATTTTTGTAATAATGTTTCAAAAGTTAAGGGGTGGGGGGCGCTCTAATTTTAACTCTGTATTAAATTATCTCGAGACTGGAGGGTTAGGTCTACATAGTTTTAAGGCAGGTTTTTTTTATTTTAAGAGGCCATTCTAACGATATCCCACACGATGGGGTAAGTCTTAATTTTATTTCGTCGTATGGGAGGGGGTGAAAAAAAATATTTTTACATAATTTTTAAAACCAATCATTGGATTTTCAACAAACATCTCTTTTCCAATTTTCGAGACAATTGGTGCATAAACAGCAGAGTACGATTCCGGATGGACAGACATGACAAAACTATTAGGGTTCCTAGTGGACTAAGGAACCCTAAAAAGAAACTGTTAGACTAATTTTCATCAAAATTTTTGGCATCACCTTGTAACTATATCCTATCAACGCACTTCAACGTGTATTAATGTCATAAAGCTTAATTTGTTTATATGATTGTTCACGATAACCTTAGGAGCTAGTGGTCCGAATTAAAAATAATATTTTATTGTTGGATAATCCATTTGTAGAGGAAGGCTTTATCACGATATATCGTGAGTGTAACCTAAAGCCGAAATGTAATCTAATGCAGTATTCCACGATAGATTACATCATGCTATAATCAATACAGCGGAGTATCAATAAAAATGTACCAATCACGAGAAAAAATTACGAGACAGAAACCGCAGTAATCAGCTAATAATAGTAACAAAATTTAGAAAAAAAAAATTTAAAACGAAAGTGCAAATATTATACAACTATAAATGTAGGTTACCTAAATGTGTTTTAATTTAAATAGTTACAGGAATTGCCAGTGCTTTTCGAATAACATTCGCGTCCCTTAAATCAGTAGCACATCGCCTCGTTTCATTAATAGATTGAATTGGTTGTGGTACGGAGAAATGTGAGCGTAACACTAAATTCATTTGTAGAAATGGCTTCGTAGTTGTGTCTTGACCATTTGGTTATATCAAACAGTGGAACAAAACGTCTATTATATTGAATAATTTAAGATATGTAACAACAAATTATATCATAAAATGTATGTGCCCATATAAAAAGATAACTAAGAATAAAAGAAATATTAAAAATATTTGATATCCTACTGGTTAAGAGCTTTAATTGTCGTGGTTGAGAATCACAATCAACACCAACGTGAGATATTATGTAGCATTTATAAATATCCATCTGCCGTAGTAAAAATTACACTCGACATTAACGTGAGCAATCTAATCCATCTAGTAAAGCAAATGCTCGCTTTTCTCCTATATCTATAGCCGACTGCATATATCGAATGTACCCTAAACAGAATAACATTAAAAAGTTAGGCTGACACTTAAAAAAGCAAAACAACTCCTGGGGAACCATTACATGACTGTACTATCAGTCATTCGAATGACGTATTACCATGGCTACTTGATTTCAGCAATTCCTCTGACGACGTCGGCTGCATTGGCATGCTTCATCACTTCTATAGTGGCAATGAGCTTCTTTACAAGGCTCATTGTAAGTGGTTACGTCTCGATCTGTTCATCACTTACAATACACACTGGCCTAGACAAATCACTTCATAAGTGAGTCGCTGTAACATAAGAAGTATGTTAACAAATTAAAAAAAAGACACACTCAGGGCACCGCTCTCCCTACCAAAGCACTATGTTAGTTCTGTAGCATAGGTATGTACAGATACTACTAGATCAATTAATTATTATATAATAACGATAGGGTTTTTGATCTAAAATTATGTTAAAAAATAAAACCAAAACGCGAACTGTCAGTTTACTGCATCGAATTAAAAGTCCGACTATAGACACTTTTCATTTATGTTAAGGAATAAAATTTGATTCATATGATGTTTAAATTAAAAATGCAACATCTTAGAAGATAACAGCCATGTCTTCAAAATATTTTGATATAATATAAATATAATCTAATAGTGGTATCTCAACAACAAAATACAACGTTAATTGAAAGTAAATAAGAAATAAGTACCTGCTTTAGCTTATCTATTAGTTAATGTCGTAAAAAGAACAATATTTTCACGATAATTCAATCATGTTTATGTTGGATAAAAAAATATGTAAGTAGAATATAATTTCCAATTAAAATTAAGAATGGAAAAAGATTAAAACTAGATTAAGCAATACGTTTTTTTTTTCTATTTTTATATGTTATTGCTAAAGTAAAACAAAAATGTACTCGGCTCCTATAACTTTTATTATGATCATTGATTACTAAATTTATTAAATTTTAATTTTAAATATTAAATCGATGACTGGGTGGCGCAGTGGCTAAGATGTTGGCTGTGGCATCGTAGGTCGTGTATTTCATTCCCACCTAGAGCAAATATTTGTCTGACCTACAAATAGATATCATAGATCTGGTGGTGCATGTGTAATATATGCTTGCAAATTTCCCTTGTAACACAATACATAGAACTTATTACGGCAACGTTATTTTTAAACAATACTTAAAAAACTTTAGTACTGAAACTAATAAAAACCAAAGAAAGGCATTATTTTCACACATTCTTGTGCAATTTTTTATTGCATGCATTCTATTTTGCTGTATTATTTGTTTTCTAAGTTAAACCGCAATTGAGAAATGTGAATAGCGCATCCACGCCGCAGCTGCAACGGGCCATGGAAAAACTTTATTCATTTTGCGTCTAGTTATTGCATTTCTATATTGGTGTGCGATTTGTAGCATTTTATATATAGTTTTGAATTGTCTATAACGA
This sequence comes from Graphium colonna, assembly GCA_025505425.1. Taxonomy (NCBI): domain Eukaryota; kingdom Metazoa; phylum Arthropoda; class Insecta; order Lepidoptera; family Papilionidae; genus Graphium; species Graphium colonna. The sequence goes on from JAOCPS010197789.1 coordinate 3,705, forward strand.
CACACTTCAGCTAAAATACGTACACACACACACACTCTCTCTCATTTTTGCTTTTAAAAAAGCTGTGATATATCTTTTTCTAGGGTGAAAAGCAGTATACATATTACATTAAAATTTATTCTATATTGGAAATAGTTTCGTTATATATTTTTATTATATTTCGTAAATAATGATAAAAAAAGACTTTTTCAAAGTTTTCTTTAACGAAGTACAAAGAAACTTTCCAATTATTGCCTATTTAGCAAATATCGAAACTTATATCGTACACCCACAAACACGCACGAAAGCACTCACGAATGAATTAAAACCAACTAGGATTCACACCGGAACATAATTATTTAAAAATAATCTTCTAATATAGACCACAAGCTATTCTATAATAAAATCATTAATTTAGTACAATGGTCTATCAGTCCTCATGTACTTTTCATATAAAAAAGTATAACTTGTAACCTCTTTATAACTGCGACAGAAACCAGAATTTATTTTTCTTCTGTTATAATTTTCGTCTATTTTTCTATCTGTGTGTATGTTTATATGTGCGTCATATTAAACTACTGCGTAAAGTTAGACGCGATTTTAACAAACGCCTTGGTGTAGGTCTAACTTAATATCCATTACATACTTTATAAAAGAATAAATAAAAAATATTTCAAAAATATCTTATTGCGAGCACAATTGCAGGAAATACATAGTTTTGAAATTACATTTTATATCAGGACACATAAAGAAACCAACGTTCAAACACTACCAAAGGTGCGTTAACAAAAGCAACGCAAAAACATTACATGATTTAGCGAGTAGTAACTCTGTGGGTCATAAGGTGCCTCAACGTTCTTGACGAGTGGCTATTATGTATACATTATGTAGTCTCAACACGTTATTAGTGGCAAAAATATTATTATATCTTTAATTGTATGTGCATCTGGCACAATCAGAGAACATTTTATTCAATATTTTATTTATTTTTGATTGCGTTAAAAGAGTAAGATGATTTTCGGAACATCCTTATTTTTTTATTAATTAACAACACAGATTTTCACAAAACAATAGGACTAACCTAACTATAATTCTTTTAAATTATAGTTATACTTATCCTTTAGACGCGATAAGTACTTCTTGTTATTTGTCAAAAAATTCATCTTAGAAAATAGATTTCATTTTCTTAGAACTTATAGTTTATTCGACACAACGAACCTAACGTCTTGATAGCAAGTGGCACAGATGAGTAGTCTGCACTACCAACGCTAAATCGCCTTATCAATTCGTTACAGTTATTTCAGGATAATCTAATACTATCTTATATTCTTTTATATTTCTTTAGTTATCTTATCAATAAGGACGTGATTATAAAAAATAGTTTTTTTTAATTGATTTCATATAAGAAGGAGTCATCAATTTGGTTGTTTTAATTTACTATAGATAAGTTCGCGCTTAACACCGTCATTTACGGTTATTTATTCTCGACATGGTCTAGTTATTTTTGAGAATAAGTGATAATTACATTATTGGTTTATTGTTAAATTTTAAAATGAACGAAGACTTTATTTGTTATACCTTAAACTATTTCTAAAAATAATACATAAAATGAACATTGCTTTATATAGCTTATTTTTAAATGTTACTTTATTTCTACAGGCCAAAGATAATTAATCAAATAATACAATAATACTTACTATAAAAGATAGCATTGTTTGTAGTAAGTTTTAATATGTTATTATACTGAAGAGTCGGTTTTATTTCGTCGCACAGCGATATTTTACTTATAAGTTTAGCTTGCAATAGGATGTAGAAGGATCGAGCACGTCGCTGCTGCATCGATATATCAAACTAAATAAGAAAGTTGTACAAAATACAATACATTAATTCCCAGAGCACGCAGTCTTCATATTATATTGACCTTATTTATAACTTTTTATATGTTAGTAATTTTAAGTTTTCTTTCTTTTTTTACATTAGTAGATTATTTGAAAATTTGCCTAATATTTCTTAACTATTCCAACTAAACTTTAGGCATGTGATAGAATATAGTTTACGGTAACAGTCGAATGGCGAGTTTTTAACCCTCGGGCACGTGATCGGATGTACGCATCCTTTCCCATAAGGCTATTGGCGCTTCAAAGTTTAATTACCAATTAAATAAGGATATTTAAATTTTCGTCCCGTACTGCTTACCACTGGGCGTGTTCTCATTCCATTTACCATAGGACCAGTTAACAAAATGTGTTTTTTTGTATAATATAACTTATTTAATATGAAAATCAATTTATTTAATTCCCATCAATTTGTATAAGAATTGTATTAATTTTAATAAGCTAACGTGCTTGATCCCTTTTTTTTTTCGTCGATGATTTATTTCTTGATTCGCTTTCTTGCATGAACAAAAATAATTGACTTAATGTGTAGAGACATTCTAAGATTATGTGCGTACATACATTTAATCTATAAATTTTTATTTATATAGGCATGGTTATGTAAAAATATTTTTTCTGATAACGTTTGTAAAAATTATTTACCTGTTACTTGGCACTGCAGTCATAACCGATATTTTCGTACCCTCCTTTACCCATGATTTCTTTGTATTTTGAAATTTTATGCATTATATAAAATGCGTAAAAATTCAAAATAGAGATGTCTAAAAACACAAAAAATTATGAAAAGTATTCTATGTAATAATATCTTCAAAATAAATATTTTAAAATGTGTACATTTTCAAATAAAATATTAAAAGATTTTAATTGCATTCTGTTTTAAGCGAAGTTCTCGTTTTTGGGGTATAAATTCTTAAGCGATAATACTTCGTACAGTAATTAAGATATCGCGGCACCGTTTAAAAGTAAGTTTACCTCTGAAATATTACCCAGATATAAGGCGCTCGAACCGAAAAGCTGTCTTCATTATGAATAATCTTAAACATCGCCAAAGTTTTAGAGAGTCGTGACAGAATCTAGCAAATAGCAGAAGTAATTAACATCGGAATTTGACAGTTGATATGATTCTTGTGTTGTATTTATGCAAAATATAATGCCCAAATCAATATTAAATGTACAAATTGTGATATACCACAATTGGTATATGTTATATTACATTATTTGTAAATTGTATTATGTCCAGAATATGCAAAAAGTTAAACATGACTTTGATTTGTTGATAAAAAATCTTGTTTGTGTTCCAAAAAATGATGTCACATAAATAGTATATTGTAGCATATGTGGAATACCAGCTTCCTATTTTTTATATTTCCTGCAGGTGTTTGGATGTAATTCACAATATCTTTTTCCTCTTCAAGTGGCATTCCATTACCGGAGGTTTGCGATCAGCTCTTTAAATTTTATTCTATCTATGCTTGTAAAATATCTACTAGTGTTTATAAGGCATTATTGTACGTCGTTTGCAATGCACAATTTGACATTTAACTGCAGACGTTTTCGGGATATTGATTGTACATCTTACGTGTTTTTTTTATATCAATAATTTGAAGACATTCAAATTTAAAAACGGTAAAGGCAATTAAGTAAAGGAAAAACATTGTGTATAAAACTGAATTATACGCGTACAAATTTTCAAACATTTTGACCACCATTACCGGTTATTTCGTAATTTGTTAATGTTAAATAGAAACAAAACGATTGCAAATAATTTGTTCTTAATGTAAGGAAACATATACAAATATATATACGATGAAACGTATACAAACGTAGCGGTAATATCAAGCGTTTGAAATTAATAAATGAAATTTATAGGCTCCTTTCCAAGTAAGTATAAACTAGAACAACGTTTTCTATTTATAAAGGGACATACTCACTGCTCATCCAAAAAAAGGATGCTGGTCAAATGATATTTAAAGATATCGGCCGTTTCACTTAGCAATATAAATCTTATATATGTAACTCCATACGCTCTTATTAACTTCGAAACATGATATGGACCATATGACCTAAATAGAGGTAACAACGACTCTGTATACTAAAAAATATGGCGACAGCCACAAGTGGCATGGTCATTTCATTGCCTCCGAAAATAATAAGGATGTTTTTTTCAAATATAAAATCACTATCGTTCACATAAAGGCGTATTTCACAAAAACATGTTTGTTATAAAGATTGCAAAAATGACAACGAGAGACTTTCATGTTTTATTTAGACCAAAGTACTATTTACGAGAAAAACGTGATATTTTTTAGAACTTAATCTGTCGTAATAATATAGGTTTTATTAGTTTAATATTACACAATAATTATTTTTATAAAATAATGAAAAAACTAATTTCAGAACCGACTTGGGACCGAATTTTTGAAAATCGTATGTTCTTTAAATTATTTTGAATTTAAATTCAAACTAGAGCAGATTATTTTTTGCTTATGGGACCAATATGAGAATCTCTTCAATAAAATATAATATTTTTATAAGTGGTTTTAAAAGGTAGAGTTTTGAGGCAACAAACGCATAAAAATATTTATTAGTCATCCATTAGACAACATTTAAAGGGTGGTACAGTCTCATAACATATTTTCACATTTTTGTTGCATTTTACGATCACGGTCGCCCGGGGAAGTATTACCACCCTTTATTAAGTCGGCATAAAATGAAATCTGCATGGCTTTTGGACTTGCTGGATGACGATGTCTACCCTTTTCTATTCCCACTCCTTTCCCCTCCTAATTCTTAATTCTGATTCTATCCTTTTGTTGGATAACTAACCTATTCTATCCAATTTTCGAGGTTGACAACGCAGTCGCAACTCACCGGATATTGCGTGTGTCTATGGGTGACGGGATCGCTTTACATCAGGTGAACCGTCAGCTCGTTTGTCTTCCTTTCCATAAAATTAAAAAAAAACATAACGGTAAATCAATATGTTAACCAAATTAAGTAACTCATTTTTTTAAATATCTTTTCAAATAAGTCAATTATAACAATAATATAAAATTGAAAAATCTAATTATCAAGAGTCAAGAATAACCAAAATTAAAAAAATAACATTATAGGTCTTGGTAACAAACCTTTTTATTCATTAATGTATTGAAAAGTAGACTTTGATATACAATGTATAATATTTAGTTAATAATAGAATAAAACGTAAAATATATAATATAACAAGTTTATTTTCACAGAAATATTATAAATTACAAAAACCAACTTCAAGAGTCTTAAAAGTGTACTTCGAGACATATCTTCTCCATTATTTTGATTTTAAAAACAAACAACTAATCTGATTTTTATAAAAAATTTGTAGGGCCGTTGTGGAAGTGTAAATTAGATAAAAACAAATATTTTTTCAAATCAGTTCATAAGTTGTGGAGATGTGTGTAAACATTCCTAAATTCTGTTATTTTCATTTAAAAAACAAACTAATTAATCATTTGTTTTAAATTTAATGGGACTATCTACGAAGAATGGTCTATCATATAAAAAATTATATTTTTTAAATGAATAAACTTTTTATTTGGATTAATAAATGACGGAGATACACGTAGAAATATACACAATAAATTTTGTTATTTTAGTTTATAAGAAAAATTAATGAATTGATTTTCCTGAAAGCTTTATGGAAAAATTTCGAATGAAAGAAGAATTTTTCGTTTCTCAAATGGCGGTACATTATTTTATATTAAATTTATATATATATTAATAATTTATTTTAACAATATTTTATTTTACAAGAGGTGCATTCAATAACATTTTCAATATGACAAGAGTAAACGACAAAGTGTTATATTTCAGAAACCTGCAAGAAAGACGTCGCAAGTTTTCGTTTTAGTTACGTTTAATTAAATGGAAAGCAATAAACAAGCTTGATTCCAGTATTTTCTTTTTATTTGCGTCGTTGATTTTGTTTTCCGGGTTTTCATTTGGGCGTGACGTTTTGTTACATATTTTTATTTTATGTATAACTCCTTGATACGGAAAAATAGTTTAATAAGAACATATTACATTTAAATATAATACTTTTAATCAGTATTAAACTATGAAACGATACACACGTTTATTTCATACATTCGCCATTGATAGTTCAATTCCACAATCTATATATTTGACATGGCAAACTTCAAAAATTGGCTTGTGCCCATAACCTAAAAACATTTCTCCTTATTTTCATTTGAATATCCTTTGCCATAGAAGATCATTTGATTTATTTCCGAGCACTAAGAGCACAATTTCCCATACTTACTTAACTTGCTGACTAGTTATCCTAACTCCAATATTTTTAGATATACATAAACGTGTGTACACATTTTTCTTTACAGCTGACTCCAAAAAAGGAGAAGTTGCTCATTTGGACTGTATTTTGTTCGTATATATGTATGTTTGATGATTTCTCTGCAGGTTTGGAACGATTTTCTTCAATATTCTTCATGTTTTTTATTTTTTACGATATCAGTTCAATATTGTTTCATATGATTTTAATGAAAAAACCAGGAAACTGTATTACCGAACGTTCAAATCTAAGGCGTTTAAAGTTTGTTTTGCTGTTTATTTTGAAAATAATCAAATCTTATTAGATATTATGGATATAATATAGGTATATAGAAAAAAAGATGATCTGTAAGACATTGGTTCTTTGATTTACGATAAATTCCGATTCAGGCCCCAATGGCGCCCATTTATAACGAAGAAGAAAATGCCATATTTTTCAATGGAGGCCATTTATTACAATATACATTTCGGTTATATGGTGATATATAGTTCAATCAATCAATGCTCTAGTCATTTATTCGGTGATTAAATTAAGACTCTCTTGGTCCGAGTCTTATCAAGTTTTTAATTTCCCACACATGATCGATATTGCTTGCGTAGATTATATCTAAAAACTTCATCTTTTTAGAGATATTTCCGCTCTGTCTTATCATTATAGTAAAATTGTTGGTTTCCTATTGTCGCTAGATGACACATTCCTGCTAGCTATCTGCTAACTGCCGTTGCTTTGCTACGCCTACGACATTACTCACATAAAAATGTCACCGTCTCTTATTTCTATATTCATTCTACACGAATATTAACATGTAGAAATGTAAGATATTCTGTAAAAATAAGTTGCATGCGTAATTTTCACTGTCATTAACTATGACACCTTTTTAACACGTGCATATATCGATTTTGTGCATATCTTTAGCTTAGTTTAGCTCAGCGGTTACTTATTTGACAGTGGCGTTCTTTACGAGCATTGACCACTCTATTACATAATGCACTACCTCTTCAAATCAACGTCCTTAATATGTTTGTATATATAAATAAAACTGCATGTGTGTGTCTGTGTGTGTGTGTGTGTGTGTGTGTGTGTGTGTGTGCGTGCGCGCGTGTGTGTGTGTGTGTGTGCGTGCGTGCGTGCGTGCGTGCGTGTGTGTGTGTGTGCGAACATAAATACCCAGGTCACTTGTCACTTTGGTAATATAGGTAGCATTACTGTCGTGTCTCAATACATATTGGAAGATTATTTTAATCTGTTTACATAAAATAACAATTCATTTCAGAGATTTTTTCATTTACTTAATCTTTATACTAGGAATAAACATTAATTAACTCTTCTGAAACTAAACTCTGAACAAAACTTTCTAGTAAATATTGCTACATTATTAACTTAGGCTGTATGAAGTTCAGTATTTCATGTCCAGTAATTTGTAAAACATTAAATATTTCTTATCCGTGCTATTTTTGGAACTCGACTGGCTCCATAGCTGAGGATGCTAGTGCAGAAAGTGATTTTACATGACAGTGTTACACCGGCGATGGAGTGGACCACACATGCCCAAGCATAGGGAGGGTACATAATACCTGACTTCACAATCGGTGTAACTTTTTTGTATTTTAGTTATGGTTCTCACGTTCAAGCGGTTACACGGAATCTAAGCGTGGACCCCCACTGCGAAATTTTACAACAAAACGGTTAAGCAATGTTTAATTACCGCTGAAATTATGGGAAAATGGCGACAAAATGTGGACAGTTATGACTTTTTTTCTTAAATATTTTGAGCTGACTTTGTCCTTACAGCGGCATCGTGTGTGTTATATGTTGTGTTGTATTGAAGAGGCTTATGGTAGTCTGATAACTGTAGCTGTTTGGTGGTATGAAATACATTTTTTTTTCTCTTTAAATCTCTCACTGTTATGTTTTTGTTACACACGTTTTTGCATAAATTTTAATGTTTAAAAAACATTCTGATATTTTTTTATTACTTTTACAATTCGATCACAAACGAAATAAATAATTATAAGAAGTCGAACATAAATAAATTGGCAACAAACAATTCTCTAGGATAGTTATTGTTAACTTACAGAAAAATGTAAGAGGAACTTTCTTAAACATTTCGAATTTTATTGGATTACAAAAATGCGAACAACAAAGAAAAGGGTTCAATCCTTGAGTGTTGGTGCCTTCTGCGTAGGTCGTAACTTGTTATTGCCCAAACTTTTCTTATCTTTTAAGGTTACGGATAAAGCGAATTAAATTTTCCAGTGTTTAAAAATACCTTTACTAAGATAACATTACATCAATTAATTTTCAGATATATTGGAATACCATCAGCTGAGGTACAAGTTACGTTTTAGACATTTTCTGGTTCAACAACAGAAACAAAAGACTTTTATTAGTTTTTTGGTGAGTGATTGGGTGAGCCAAATACTCGTTTGTCTCCCTCTCTCTTTAAAAAAACAAGTATTTTTATCTGATATAATACACTTGCGCAATGGTCCGATTTTTTTAATCAGAGTAACAGAGAATATATTTTTCGAACGTACACTTTTGAGGCGTCTGAAGCCGGTTTTTGGAATTTTCTTAAAAGTTCCTTATAAAGCTAATTTAAAAGTTATTTTTAATCTGAATTGATGTACTAACAGATTGATCCCATAAACTTTTCACTAAATCACTCAAGTAGATTTTTATTGAAAAATTATAAAAATGCGCCGAGCAAGCTTACTTATAAGGCGTTTGAAGTCGGTTTTAATTGTTGTGAAAATAGTACTTGTCTTACTCTATTTCTTAGGTCACACAAATTATGCCAAAAATGTTATATATCAAATAACGTGGGATAGAATTAATACTGAATAATAGTTATCTTAATGGAGCGATATTATATTTTTTTTGCATAAACGCTTATTTTTCTTAAATGTAATGTTAAATTAGTCGAATGGACGATTTTATTTACCTCATTACAAGTGTGAATAGAAATAAAAACTTTCAGTAATATAAAACTTCAAATGCATCCTGAGTTCTTAAGTAGTAACTGTTAAAAAAAGAATATTTTTTTTTTGAAAATTCTGGAATATTAAAAAAAAACTTAATTTGTCCTCGTCACTCACCAGTGCAACATGGGATTTGGGGATGGATTAACCAAGAACGTCAATATTTGTGTTAGAGCTACTTTGCCATATTCATGTAAATTATTTTAAAAAAAATGTCTAATCATACTCCGAACTGAAATAAGTAATGTATATATATTTTTGTAACACTATCTTGTTTTAATTATCAAAATAATCATAATAAAACTATGCGAACTCCTTCTTGGGGATACAGGATAAATTTAAAGTTACCTTTTTTATTTATAAGAAAGTACTATCTCTTAGGTATATCTTGCTTTGGTTTTTTTTACTCATTTCAAAAGAGGAGGAGGTTCTCAATTCGACTGCACCATTTTTTTAGTCTATATGTGTTTGTTGATTATTTCGCAATTTAAAAACCGTTTTTCGATTGTACACACAATTTTCATGATAACGGATTCCAACAGTTTATTTAAATCATAATAACAGAATGTTATGTTTCATAAACGTTTACTTGTATAGCGTTTAAAGTCAATTTCGATATTTTATGTAAAATTAATTTTTATTAGCAGTTCGGAGAACAACCTCGAGAGCGAGAAATAAAGGTCGATGTTTAGCCTAATTTTTCTTCGCAGAACGAAGGGGTTGATAGGAGGGGAGGGATCCATGTATAGGGATCTAGGGATCTAAGTAGATAATTGTTAGTAGTTAACCTAATTGAGTCATGAAGTGTTAAGATATTAAGGTGTTAGAAAAGTTCATTGGTTATTTGTCACAACATTCATCTTAGAAAATAGATTTCATTTTCTTAGAACTTATAGTTTATTCGACACAACGAACCTAACGTCTTAAAAGCAAGTGGCACAGATGAGTAGTCCGCACTACCAACGCTAAATCGCCTTATCAATTTTTTACAGTTACTTCAGGATAATCTAATACTATCTAATGTTCTTTTATATTTCTTTAGTTATCTTATCAATAAGGACGTGATTATAAAAAATAGTTTTTTTTTAATTGATTTCATATAAGAAGGAGGTCCTCAATTTGGATGTTTTAATTTACTATAGATAAGTTCGCGCTTAACACCGTCATTTACGGTTATTTATTCTCGACATGGTCTAGTTAT
>JAOCPS010197897.1:0-14084 GCA_025505425.1 Graphium colonna
CACTCGCAACTCTCCGGATGTTGCGTGTGTACATGGGCGACGGGATCACTTACCATCAGGTGAACCGTCTGCTCGTTTGTCTTCCATTCCATAAAAAAAAAAAAGTAAAGTAAATTAAAAGTTACGTAATTAATAACGGAACGCATGGGCATTCGCCCGTTGTCTTCGGATCAATGAACTTATAACGTTTTCGCCGGCAGCGAATAAATTGCTGATTTACCACGTGCCCCGTGATTGAGGAAAACATCGCTGTTTTGTGGAAAGATTGACAAACGAGCCCGTCGCCCATACACACAACACCCGGAGAGTCGCGAGTGCGTTGTATACCTGGGAAATTGGGTAGAATAGTTTTATTGGATGGAGTCCGGATTAAGGATTTGAAGGGGAAATGACTGGTAAAAGAAAAGGGTAGATAAGGCGATGCGGCAATCCCAAAAGTCACTTACTGTACTTTATTTTATGCAGACTTTGTAAATATCTGAGAAGTAATATTGCTGACATTTTTTATATAAAAACAAATATTTATTTAAAAACAAACTATACTATTCCGATTTTTATGAAAATTTGTGGGACCATTGTGAAAGTGTTTCAGATAAAAAAATATTTTTAAAATCTGTTCATTAGTCGTGGAGATATGTGTGAACATTCTTAAATTTTGATACTTTTATTTAAAAAACAAAATTAATGAACCGATTCTTTTGAAAATTTTATGGGGCTATGTAGGAAGAATGCTCTATCAAATAAAAAAGGTTTTTTGGAAATTGGTTTACAAACGAGGAAGATACGCGCAAACGTACATACAGTTTTGTTATTTTGATTTTAAATAAAAACTACTGAACTGATTTTCCGGAAAATTTCATGTTACCATTCCGGATGAATAACCTATAAAATAAAAAAAGAATTTTAAAAATCTGTTCATAAATGGCGGGGATATGCGCGAACGTACATAAAAATCATTCGAATTCAGAACCTTCATCCTTTTTTGAAGTCGGTGAAATAGGCTGTTACTCTATAGTAAAGTAGTGCCAACCCTAGCTAGGCAGGGCTGTTTATCCCGCAATTTCTTCCATCCCGATTCAGCAAAGGTCGTAAAGCAAGCGAAAACCGGTCAGCGCACAAATAAAACACGCCAGCGGCTGTAGGCGGCTGCAAAGCGCTTTTTGCTCCGGGGAAAGATTTTAATGCGCCCGGGAATCCGGCCCGTTTTCCCTTTCTATATCGAAACCAAAGTCGCTTTCGTTTTTTTGTTTTTTTAACCCACTTCGGAAAAGGAGGAAGTTCTAAATTCGACTGTATGTTTTATTCTTTTATTTTTTTTATGGAAAGGAAGACAAACGAGCTGACGGTTCACCTGATGGTACATGATGGTGACAACGCACTCGCAACTCTCCGGATGTTGCGCGGAAGTATAAAGTTTCGAGATTTGCCCCGTGATTGAGGGGCATAGAGGAGGATTATAAAATGGGCATAGAATAAAGTGTGCATGATTTTTGGGGATACCAGATGGCTATGTCTACCCTTTTTTTTTCCCCTCCAAATCCTTAATCCAGGCCCATCCTATCCAATAAGTCATTTTATCTAATTAACAGGTTGACAAGGCACTCGCAACTCGTTGTCTTCTTTTCCATAAAAAAAATTATACGAATTTAGAACCATTCTCCTTTTTTGAATTCGGTTATAGCCTACAACCGGCTATGTAGTGCTGAATTTTATTTAGACGCTATCGATAAAAAATGAATTTCCTGCTTGTTTTTTTAAGACATGCAGTAGCAGCCTTCGGCATTGCTTGTTTGACCGTCGCCTTCTCGGAAACGACCGGTTGGCTGTATGCACGTTTCCGTTGCCCGTTTCCCGGAATGACGATATCGGCAGTTTCGATTTTTAAATCGAACTCGTTGTACCGTTGCGCGCTGTTTTTAGGCGGGCTGTCAGTTTGACATATGTAATTTTCGGCGCGAAAGATATGCGTATTACGAGAATTAATTTAGTTTCTTTTGTCATTTATTATGCATCTGTATAATCTTTCAAGTTGAAGCACAATGCCGAAAAGTCTCATGCATCAAGGGCAAAATTATATAGTAAAACATTTACGTAATTTTTTACGACATTGCCCTTCATGGATTTAAAGAATAAAAGTACGAATTTTGCTTTACCTACATGACGTTTACACAATCTATCTAGAGATGTAGAAAGCAATAGAAACTGTTTTCAGTGAATCTTTGCGAAATTAACTTCTGTAGTATTTAATATAATAAGTCTAGTCTCCAAAAAAACATGTTTGAATTTGATGCAACTTGGTACGGTTTGCCGAATAAAATGTGCATTGTCCTACCTACTTTCCAGTTTCAGATTGAGCTGAAATTTTGCATATATATGTATATTGCGCGACAATGCAATATTATGATGACTTTAAGCTGATCTGATGATGGAGCTGGAAGGTGGCCATAGGAGCTCTAATTAAACGAGGCAAACCCATCGAGTTTGGGCTCGTTTGATTGGCCTTGAGGATTGGTGTAGTCTTGAGTATCAAGCGGTAGAGCATAACATTTCACAGCTTTTGCTGCATTTATACGGTCGTGTTCGCCCGCGGAAGTACCACCGCCCTTTATAAAGTCAGTATAAAATAAAGTGTGCAAGACTTTTGGGGATGCCGGACTGGGTCTTCCCTTCTCTTTTCCCACTTCTATCTCCTCCAAATCCTTAATTCCGGCCCCTTCCTATCCAATAAACCTATTCTATCCAATTTCCCAGCTTTTATAGTGCACGAGTGTATGCGCAAACACAGTTGCACTATCTGTTAGCCTGATGGGACGGATATCCGACACGACCGGAGAGAGATCAGACGCAGAACCGACTTTTTCATCTGTCATCTGTCTTTTCAGGCAACGCGGGCTGAACAACAACACTAAGTTATTATTTCTCCGCGAGATTCGAACCCACGACCTCCGGTTTACAAAGCAAGGACCTATACCACTAGGCTACCACTAGGGTACAAGAACTAATACGTACCCGATAATGAAACAAAGTAACAGTCATTTGTCACTTCTATTTCACGTCTATACGCGAAAATGTAGCTAGATTTTTTTTCGAACGTGTGTTTCCACGCGTTGTTTTCTGAACATGGGAAAGGTCAACACCTCTGTTTTTTTAATTGCATTTGACAGCTTTTTTGATGCCAGCATTTTTTTATGGAAAGGAAGACAAACGAGCAGAAGCTTCATCTGATGGTAAGCGATCCTGTCGTACATCACACGCAACATCCCGAGAGTCGCGAGTGAGTCAGCCTGGAAAATTGGATAGAATAGGTATATTGGATTGGATGAGGTCGGGATTAAGGATTTCGAGGAAAAAGGAGTGGTAAAAGAGAAGGTTAGACATGGCCGTCCGGCACCCTGAAAAGTCATCCATACTTTATTTTATGCCGACTTTATAAAGTTACTTCCCCGCTTAAATCTTTACTTTTGTTTGTTTGGAAGCACTTATCTCCGGTAATGGTCCGAATTGAAAAATTCTTTTAGTGTCGGATAGCCCATTTATCGAGGAAGGCTTCAGGCTGTAACATCACGGCATGACCAATAGGAGAACAGCAAAAAGGGGTGACACCAACATTGTGTCGGTTCAGCAGACCGTGTAGTTTTCCCCCGGGTTCACGTCACCCGGCTTATTGCGTAATAAATTATTCATGCCATGTCTGTTACTATATACCTACACAGTGACGTCACTGGGCGTGCGTAAGAACGGTCGGGCGCCCTGAATACGAGTGATCTAATAGCCAGCCTTCACCCGATTTCCGCTTTTTAGAAATAAACTCGCTTTAGTTTTTTTTTAAGACGCGCCATTTGCATCTGCATTTTGCATAGGGCCTAGAACGGCAGTTGAAACTTTTGTTTTATTTAATTGAAATATTTACAAAGCAATAGATCAGCCAACTGCGCTGGAGATATTATAGTGCACAAGAAGTGTACGCCCAGACAGGTGCACTCTCAAAGTCCGATGGGACGGATATCCGACACGATCGGACATCATCCATACATCATCTTTCTTTTTAGGCTATCCGGTGATCAGCCTGCATTGCCCTAATCCATCCAAGAAACAACAACACATTTTATTAGGTGGTAGAGCATAGCATCTTTTCGCAGCTTTTGCTTCACGTTTTGCGTTTTTGTTGTCGGTTAAAATATACCGCGATGAAATCCGCAAGCTGGTGAAAAGAAAAAAAAACTGCACTGTATTATCATATTTTTCGTGTGGACCGCTTCACAAAAAAGTCTAAATATACAAAAATTACATAATTTTAAAATAAAAGTAAACGTTAAAAATGAGCCACCATTTAACCTATTATTATTACGATTAATTGTACTCAGGATACTTTTATTGAGATCGTGGGTTCGAAACCCGTGGGAAACAATAACTTTATTTTTTTTTATTTAAAGCGTAAGCGATCCCGTCGCCCATAGACACTCGCAACATTCGGAGAGTGGCGAGTGAGTTGTCAACCTAGGATATTGGATAGGATTGGGTCGGGATTAAAGATTTGGAGGGGGTAGGTTTAGAAAAAAAAAGGGTAGAGATGGCCATCCGGCATCCCTAAAAGCCATGCATACTTTATTTTATGTCCACTTTATATATGGCGGTGGTACTTCCCCGGGCGAGCGTGTCCGTACAAGTGCAAGTTTCAAGTGTCCTACAATTGGGATAGGGGTAGGAAGAAGTCTCGTCGTAGACCACCATTAAAAGAGTAAAATTCAGTTGGTGACATTATGGCATGCTTACGTCATATGTGTGCTTACGACACGCGTGGAATATCGCTCGTTACGTGATCACACATACAACTTCATAGCAAAATATTTGCTGTAGTGTGTCCTCAATTAACTATACTTTTTTATTATGAGAGCTCAATGTCCGGGCGCTCGCCTTCAGTTCTGTTTACTCGAGGCGAGCCCGAGTTCGATCCCCGGTGCCGACACTAATGCAGTTGCAAATTTTCTAATTGCAATTTTAAATGCTCACCACGTGCTCTGACGGTGAAGGAAAACGTCGCGAGGAAACCTGCATATCTAGGATGTATTTGTAAGATATATGAGGTCCGCCAATCCGCACTGGGGCCGTGGACTATGCCCTATACCCTCTGTCTAGAGGAGGCCTTTGCCCAGCAGTGGGATTGTTAAAAAAATAGGCTGTTACTTTTTAACCTTCGTGTAATCTATACTAAATATAACTCTTTTTATGCAAAGGAAGACAAACGAGCAGACGGTTAGTCTGATGGTAAGCGATCCCGTCAAACGCACCATCCAGAGAGTTGCAAGTGCGTTGTCACCCTGGGAGATCGGATATAATAGGTTTTTGGATAAGTTGCGGTCGAGATTAAGGATTTGGAGAGGATAGGAATAGAAAAAGAAAAGGGTAGATATGGCCATCCGGCATCCCCAAAAGTCGTGCATACTTTATTAGATGCCGACTTTATAACTGTTTTGTGAAACCGACTCCAAACGCCTTTGAAGAGTTGAGAAACAGATTTCAGTTATTCTCATTTAAAAATAAAACTACGTGAGCGATTTTCATGAAAATTATATGCAACTATCCTTTTAACTACAAAAAGAATTTTGAAAATCGGTTCATAATTAGCTGAGAAATCTACAGACACGTACAAAAACATACAGTGGGATTGAAAACTACGCATGGGCCTTTTCACTGTTTTTTCATTTGCTATCGGTTATACAACGTTATTGTTGTCTACAATGAGAACGTTATATAACCGATAGCAAGTGAAAAATCGCTGAATGGCCTATGTAAGAACCCTTCCCTTTTTTAAATCGGTAAAAATACGGTTTCACTCGATATTTAAATCGAATTGAAAATGGGAATCCGTTATTGGCATTATGATTAAAAGTGAAAGATTTAATTTTATTTTTTGTGTGCCGTCGATTCCATGTTAATAAATAAATTAAATTAAATTTTGAACTACGAGTTTCGATTAAGAATGTAGTATAGCAGTTTTCTTTAAAAAAACCGTTTTTATGAAAATGATAGGAGACTACGTCATAAGCATCTTTTGCCTACAAAAATTATTTGAAAAAATGGTTCATAACTAGGAGAAATCGGCAAATATACTACAATAAACAGCCGAATTGAGAACCTCTTTTTTGAAGTCGGTCGAAAATAAACACCAGCCGTCTCGAACCAGAAACAAAGTGAACACGGTGCAGCAATGTCTATGCTCGGTCTGACGCCGTCATCAGGGTCAATGACCTAATTTGGAAAGTTTGTTGAAAGCAGTTTATCAATGAAACATGTAACCCCAATTGTTTCTGCTTCAAATAGATAACGACTTTTGTCGTTCATTAACCGACATCAAAGAAGGAGGAAGGGTTTAACTCTACGGATTTTATCGCGGTTTATTTTTAATTCTTACGTAGTCTTAGAAATAACAAGAACGACGGTTCTCAATTCGAATTATAAGTTTATAAGTTTTTTTATCTACGTTCGCGCATTTCTCCGTTATTTACGAAACGATTTTGAAAATTCTTTTTTTTTTATTTGATACAGCATTGTTTTTATGTAAAGGAAGACAAACGAGCAGACGGTTCACCCGATGGTAAGCGATCCCGTCGCCCATAGAGGAACGCAACATCCGGAGAGTTGCGAGTGCTTTGTCAACCTGGGAGATCGGATATCATAGGTTTATTGGATAGGATGCAGTCGGGATCGATCGAAATCAGTTTATAAGTCGCGGAGACATGTGCGAACATTCCTATTTTTTTTAATAACATTTAAAAAACAAACTAATGAACCGATTTTTTTAATTTATGGTACTGTTTTCTTGGTAGAACATAACTTTTTACAGCTTTTGCTGCACTTCTACGGCTGTGCTCTTTCGGGGAAGTACCACCGCCCTTTATAAAGTATGCATGACTTTTGTGGTTGCCGGAATTCCTATCCTTTTCTTTTCCCACTCCTTTCACCTCCAATTCCTTAATCCTGACCCAGTCCTATCCAATAGTATAGACTAATCGGATAGCCGATTTTCTAGGTTGACAACGTATTTACAACTCGGGATGTTGGTGTGTCTATGGGCGACGGGATCGCATAACACCAGGTGAACCGTCTGCCAGTTTGTTTTGCTTTCCGTAATAAAGGTTTGCGTTGACATTAAATTATCAAATTTGATGTCAACGCAAATAACATTAACCCCTCAAATTGTGTCTACGCTCACCCTGTATATCATTTCTTTTTAAAAGTCGCACACAGTGAAAAAACATCTCTATTCAGCGAATATTTTCACAGAAATCAGACAAAGCCTTAGAAGTGAACGTTCTAAAACGAATGCTTCAGTTATTTCGATTTAAAAAAGAAGCTGCTCTACAGTTTTCCATAAAATTGTATGTTGAAAATAAAATGGTTCGCGCAGTTGCTAAGACATTGCGGCGTCGCAGGTCGCGGATTCGATTCCCACACGCAGCAAATATTTTTACGGCCTCCAAATAGTTGTTTCGGATGTGGGTGTTTGTTTTTGTGGAATTTATGTATGTAAAACGCCCCTGTAACACAAGACTTTGATCTTATTATAAGGGCGTTTTTTTTACGAATAAAGCTGTTAAAAAAAGTAAAAAAAAATAGATTTATTTACATAGAACTGCGAAATTGACTTTAAACGCCTTAAAAGTGACTATTCTATATTTTTTATAGAAAGTAAGATAAATGAGCTGACGATTCACCTGATGGTAAGCGATCCCGTCGCCCAACATCTGGAGAGGTGCAAGTGCGTTGTCAACCTGGTTTATCGGATAGGATGGGGTCGGGATTAAGGTTTTCAAGGGGAAAGGAGTGGGGAAAGAAACGGTCAGACATGGCCATCCGGCATCCCCAAAAGTTACGCATACTTTATTTTATGCTGACTTTATAAAAAAATCGAATCTTTCAGATGTTTTGATTTAAAAAAGAAACTGCTCAACTAATTTCCATGAAAATTGTATGAGATCACCTCGTTACTATATACTTTCAAACAAAAAAAGAGTTTTGAAAATCGACACATAACTTGCCGAGAAATCGGCAGACATACACACATAAAAAACAACAATCGAATCGAGAACCTCCTTTTTTTAAGTCGGTTGACGATTTGACTTTTTAATGGCGCAGTGGACCGTTATCTGTGTTGCTTTAATAAATTATTAGTTCTGGCAACCGATACGTCAATCGGCCGCTTTTAAAAATGAATAATTTAAAAAGAGAACGCTAAATTGGCGCCAATTCTCGAAACGTCCCATGTATTATTTATGACATTTTGATTAGATTCGATTTGAAGAATGTATTTTTATTGAAAACGAGTCCTTTGTGTTCGAAGAAAGATGGAGTCATGGACGAATAACTTTAAAAGTATATTTTTTGGATCTTAAAAAACTCTTAATGTTCTTACGTTATGTCTTTAAGGTGGTACAGCATAACATCCTTTCACAGCTTTTGCTGCACTTTTGCGGCCACGCTCGTCCGGGAAAGTATCACCGTCTTATATAAAGTCGCCATAAAATAAAGTATGTATGACTTTTGGGGATGCCGGATGGCCGTGTCTGCCCTTTTCTTTGCCCACTCCTATCCCCTCCAGATCCCTAATCCCGACCCATCCTATCCAATAAACCTATTGTTTACAATTTCCTGGGTTGACAACGCACGCGCAACTCTCTTGATGTTGCGTGTGTCTATGGGCGACAGGATCACTTACCATCAGGTGATCCGTCTGCTCGTTGTCTTCCTTTCCATAAAAAAAAGAATACACGATTTTTAAAAAGTAAGGACAATGCCCAAAAGTGGCATCAAAAAGTCCCATGCGTCAACATTAGGATTATGTAGTAATTATAATTTATATATAAATAATTTCATACGACATTACGCTTCATGGATTTGATTTCTGAACAGGGAATTGAATTTAAAGTACTAAAGTATGAATTTTGCTATATGGTTTAGTAGTTTACACGATCTATCAAAGTAGTTATACAATGGAAACTAGTTTTTGATGAATCGACTTTTCGATTTTATCAAACATCTCCGAAGCCCGGATTTTACGAAAATAACTTCTGTAAGAGTTAATGTAAGTCCAGTCTCAAAAAATGTTCGGATATGATGCAACTTGATACTATAGTCAAAATTATCATATTTGGTCAAGTGTCCAATAAATGTATTACATTAATTACTATACAGGACCTTTCTATATCCCCTCGACGTTTATATACAGAATGATTGTTGAGTCACTAACGATATGATAAGAGAGCATCCTGTACTCGATTGTCCTTTTTCCATAACATCCTTTCACAGCTTTTGCTGCACTTTTACGGCCACGCTCGTCCGGGGAGGTTCCACCGCCCTTTATAAAGTCGCCATAAAATAAAGTATGCATGACGTTTGGGGATGCCGGATGGCTATGTCTACCCCTTTCTTTTTCGCACTCCTATCCCCTCCAAATCCTTAATCCCGGCCCATCCTATCCAATAAACCCATTGTATCCAATAAACCCATTATATCCAATTTCCCATGTTGACAACGCACTCGCAGCTCTCCGTATGTTGCGTGTGCAACGGGATCACTTACCATCAGGTGAACCGTCTGCTCGTTTGTCTTCCTTTCCATAAAAAAAATAATTAGGGTCGTAAGTTTTAGCCCAAATTTACCAATAAATGAATTAAGTGTGGCGCCTGTTATCTGTTACGCCAACGTCGTATCTGTTTGGATGAGCGTGAATTGCGTAATTAATATTTTAACTTTAGATTATGTTTATTCGGTTGTAAATCAATAGTTATTTTTAATAATATTTTATTCGCCATATATGATCCCCATAACGTCTTGAAGTATTGAAGGTTCACCAATCAGGATAGTTACATATATACATATATAGGCTTGAATACTTGTTTGAGACGAAATTTTCGACGCATGGCTATTTTGAGTTGTCGGCTTACCATCTGTATTCGATCAAACAACCGTATGTTAGTACCAAAAATAACTACACGTACTGGTCGCGTTTAAGAGTTATTTTCTTCCTTTCCTCGCTCCTTTTTTAAATAGGATCGGTTGAATTACTTACGAATACGTCAAAATTTGACACATGATGCAGTGAAAATAGTGATGGATACGTGATTGGTGAATCATCTTCGATATTAAAGGATAGCACACGTTACTCGATCGCCATCATATTTATGTAATAAAATGGAGGGCATAGTCTTAGCCCAAATTTTGGAATGAATGACTGAAGTTTGGCTGTGATCCGTAAATACGCGCGAGGCGCCCTCTCCACCGTCCGTCGCACTTCCGCCACGCCGTGTCTGCTTGGATGAGCATGAATTACGTTATTCTTTTTTTAACTTTAGATTATGTTTACTCAATGGTAAATCAATATTTTCATTTTTCATATATGATCCCCACATATAACCAGTCACTTTGCATATTCATATGTATACATATAAATTAATTGGTTTAAGCCTTTCAAACAGATATCCAAGACTACATTACATTTAATTCTCAATTTTTTTATCGGTAACAAAAAATCTTACTCGTTTCAAAGCTTTACGAAAAATAATTGTGACAAGTATATTTATTTAAAATTTAAATATAGCCCTTTTTACAAACAAACCTCTGTATCGTATAAAATTAACGTTGTCAAAATGAATTCCAACATTTTCGACACTCCTTTTTATTATTTACGCACGTACGTTAACAAAAAGCAATCTATCTTTAACACGTGAAGAATTTACTTTATTGATCCGAGCCTTCCCAATTCGACCTCAACCTACTTCCACGTTCGACTTGACCTCACGAAAGACCCTTATATTGAAATCAAAATCTATCTATCATATATAACCTTTGGATGACATTATGTTCGTAAAAATATCGTTCAAAAAACTTTTTTTTTACCTTCACCTGTCCTGTTGTCTATGCATTCTTTGTAGATAGTCCCATAAATTAAAAAAAACGATTGATCAGTTTGTTTTTTAAATAAAAATAACAAATTTTAGGAATGTACGCACATATTAACCTATGAACTGATTTGTGAAAATATTTTTTTTAATTCGACTTTTGTAATTTTCTGTGAAAATAAACTTGTTTTCAGTCGATTGAAAATGTTGCAAAAACGGGGAAAAGGCATGTTAAACCGCAAGAAGTATAGTTTTTTTTGACAAACGAGCAGACGGTTCAGCTGATGGTAAGTGATCCCGTCGCTCATGGACACACGCAACATTGAGATAGTTGCGAGTGCGTTGTCAACCTGGGAAATTGGATACAATAGGTTTGTTGGATAAGATGGGTCGAGATTAAGGATTTGGAGGGGATAGGAGTGGGAAAAGAAACGGGTAGACATGGCCACCCGGCATCACCAAAAGTCATGCATACTTTATTTTATGGCGACTTTATAAAGGGCGGTGGTACTTCCCAGGGCGACCGCGGCCGTAGAAGAGCAGCAAAAGCTGTGAAAGGATGTTATGCTCTGCCACTTCTAAGTGTATATTTTAGCTAGAATATTTTTTTTTAGTTATATATAGCTGGATTATCAAACCATTTAGTTTTTCTTTAAACGTTATAGAATTTATAGAGGATACAAAGAAATTCCATTAAAAGATTTAAATCTGATCTGACATCACCGCTGACCACACCTTTGAGAAATCATAGTGACTAACATTTCGAGCTAAAAGATCTCTGCATTTCGCCGAACAACACCAGATATTTAAAGTTATTTTATCCTTTTTAACCGACTTTCAGTGCTTTTGCTGCACTTTTACGGTCATGGTCGTCCGGGGAAGTACCACTGCCCTTTATAAAGTCGGCATTAAATAAAGTATGCATGACTTTTGGGGATGCTGGGTGGCCATGTCTACCCTTTTTCTCTCAACTCTCCGGAAGTTGCGTGCGTCCATGGGCGACGGGATCACTTAACATCAGGCGAACCGTCTGCTCGTATCTTGCCTTCCATAACAAAAAAACAATATACTTACTTTTTTTTAACAAAAAGGTGGCAACCCTACTTATGAACTGATGTTAAATATGCTTCCAAAATGGTTCCACAATAGTAATGCAAAATTTCTTAGTAATAACATACAGATTCCTTTCAAATATAAGTATCGTTTCGTAACGATCTCGCCAATTAGCGCGTTCCGAAAACCGCGCGTCCTTCTCGGAATACGCCTTTTATAACGGCCATAAAACGAACCCGTATTCGAAATTCGAATTCGAAAAAAACGCGCGAAACCCAACCGTTCGCAGAAAAGCGTGCATCGTGTACCGGGGATAATTGATAATTATGCTTCCCAACGGTTTTGTAGTGGCCACTGACGAGGATTGAGGACTGACGCTCGCCTTCAATTCTATTTACTCGAAGCGACCCTGAGTTCGATCTCAACATTGACAATTTTCTAGTTGCAATTTTAAGTGCTCCCTGAAATGGTCCCAAAGTAGAAATGCATTCAGTCTCTAGAAAGTGCTTCGTGTCCGTATCTTATAGAATACTAATCTACTTTTTAAATAAATCGTGTGTTTGTTCTCTCTTTTTTCATGCGAAGAATGACAAACGAGCAGACGGCCCATCTGATCTTAAGCGATCCCGTCGCCCATACACTTGACTTCCGGAGAGTCGCGAGTGAGCCTGGGGAATTGGATAGAATAGGTGTATTGGACAGGATGGGGTCGGGATTTAAGATTTGGAGGGAAAGGAATGGCCATCCGGCAACCCCAAAAGTCAATGCTTTATTTTATGACGACTTCGTGAAGGCACCAAAACATGGCGGAATTTATTATACCCGGAAGAAAAATGTTCAAAGACGATGTCCGTGATCAAAACCCGTTGCCATGGCAACGCGAACTCTCGCTGTGACCTCGTAGCATTTCGACACCTTATGTGATTTCGAAGAATTGACACATAGCGCAATGAAATCCGTGTACCGCTTTCGAAAATTATTCAAGAGTTCTCGGAGACGATTTGATTTATTTTATTTAAGACGATATATGTGGATATTATATATGAAGCATAAAAATAAATATTGATTTACCACCGAGTAAATATAATATTAACTTAAAAAAAATAATTCCGAAATTCACGCCCATCCGAGCGGGCACGGCGTGGCCGGAGTGACATTAAAGATTATGACAGCACACTTAATTAGTTTATTGGAAAAATTGGGCTAAAATTTTGACCCTAATTTTATTACATGCGCGAGCGCGCGCGTGTGTGTGACATACATTTGCATATAGTCCTAATGGTTAATGAATACGGACATCCGATCACGTGGTCGAGGGTTCGAATCCCGCTATTCGACTATATCCTAGCACAAGCCTAGAGCTTAGTTGATCCCTAAGAAATATTAGTAAGACTTCAAAATCTGCTTAAATATTAGGAAAACGTATTTTTCACAGTCGTTAGTGTTACATACATTAATTTAAAAAAAAATTTACACACTATCTTGGGACGAACATTTAAAATAAATATTTTGAAAAATAAATTATTAACTTAAAATCCAATTTTTGAAGTTAATCAATTGAACGACCTTCGATAAATTAAATTTGGATTACAAAACAAGATTGCTGTGGCTTAGTTACTTTGTTAATTAACCTAAAATTAATTTAGACTTGACCTGGAATTTTATATGAAACTGTATACAACGGTCCCTGTACACATTTGTTAAGACTAATAGGATTATTTTCACAGAAAATTACAAAAAATACTCTCAACTGCCTTAAAGGTGTGCTTTCGAGTATTTTTTTTATGGAAAGGTAGACAAACGAGCAGACGGTTCACCGGATGGTAAGCGATCCTGTCGCTCATAGACACACGCAACACCCGGAGAGTTGCGAGTGTGTCAACCTGGTAAATTGGATAGGATGGATTTGAAGAGAAAAGGAATAGGAAAAGAAAAGGGTAGACATGGCCATCCGGCATCCCCAAAAGTCATGCATACTTTATGTTATGTCGACTTTATAAAAGGCGGTGGCATTTCTCCGGGCGAGCGCGGCCGCAGAAATGCAGCAAAAGCTGTGCCAGGTTGACAACGCACTCGCAACTTTTCGGATGTTGCGTGTGTCCATGGGCGACGGGATCACTTACCATCAGGTGA
>JAOCPS010198113.1:0-14084 GCA_025505425.1 Graphium colonna
ACAACAACACAAAGTCGTTGCTCCCCGCGGGGTTCGAACCCGCAACCTCCGGTTTGTAAAGCAAGCGCCCATACCACTAGGCTACGGAGGCGGTTAATAATCAGTAAGACTATAGACAAAAAAATACCAAAAACAAATACAGGCTCGATTTGTTATTTGTTACAAAATATCTATGCATGTGTGTATAAAATACACAGTAATATATGATAGTGTGTGTGTTATTTATTGACAATACGTATTTTTACGCATAATTTAAAAAAATATTAGCATTCGTCACTTCTTTTCTGTATAAACTCTTAAGTGTGCGAAATTTCATACTCCTCCGTTCGCTCAATTTTCTTGAAAAAGGATCCAAAATTTACGCTTTATATATTAATGTATAGATATTCAAACACTCTCGTGCGAGAAATAGAGCTGTTTCTACCAAAAATTGCGATGTCAAATCCTGTTCAAGTATTTTACACTTCAACATGTTTAAACTTTAACAAGGTTATATATATAATTTTACAGATTTAATTCAAGTATAAAATACGATTTTATGTAAGAAAAATGTATTTTAATATAAATTGAGCAATTGACAATTGTTATTGTCAATTGCTCAATTTACGTTCAGTATTGTCAATTGCTCAGTTTATGTCAAGCTGTTGCTTGTCAAGATTCTTATCCTCCTCTTCTTACTCTTAAATGTTATTACAATAATTTCCTTACAGTATCCGTATTATGTGAAAAAAAATTAGTGTAATACATAAAAACTTTAATTAGTTAGTGTACTCACCGTAATTACCCGTGAAAAGACAAAAACAAAAAATACCATCATTTTTTTAAAGCCAAGAAATTATACAGATACAAATAGTACAAAATTAAAGAAGTTTATTTGTATATGTGTACATAGCATAAAGAATAATTTTGGGATCACAATAGACCTCGGATAATTTAGATTAACATTGTTACATTATAGATGGACATACATGTTAGATCCGGCAGATGGGGCTATGATCGGTTGGAAAAGTTTAAAATCTTACCTGTTCACCAGTCTATTTAAAAAAATGTACATTATGTATAACACCGAAAATAACAACAGATCATATTTCATGGTAGTAGCAATGGATAACGTGTAGTTAGCAATGGAATGAGTATTTACTTATTTTAATAAAAAAAGTCACGACCACAAAATTCCCCCTAAATAATATTTTATTTGTGAAAGGTACAAATGACCATTTTTTCAGAAGTAAAAACACTTAAACCAAAAAAACGTATTAACTGTATTGAAAATTGACAATGTTTTGCCAATGCCATTAGTATGACATAAATTACAAGTGTTACTTCAAAAACAAACATTGACAAGAAAAAAACAATATCACAGTCTACTGTGCGCTCTAGCGTAGGTTAACTGAATCTCCAATTATCGAATCGATCCTAATATAAAAATGAAAACCAAGTAATTTTTCTTTTGTATTTTTTTCACAAGTTGAAATTCGCTGGAGTCCAGATATATTTCGACTGTTATAGTTGAAAGCTAGAAGCAAGACAATAAATGTTTTATTTTAGTTAAGACCTGGTGGGGTATTGCACCTTACTCTGACCGAGAAGTTCAAGTGTGTGTTATTGTAGAACTTAGTTTGTTAAACTTTATAAAGTCAATTCTATGTATGATTGTTCGTTTTTCTTTATTCCCACTCTATGTCTGATTATTCGAATTTCTGATTATCCACATTGACTTCAGTCCCAACTTATTTGGATTCTACTGTTTAAAATTTTTATTTATCACTTTCGAAGCATAATAAAGTAAATCTCGATTAACTCAGAATATATGGACGGTGCGGAATATGATTTTTTTCAATTATCGTCACGACAGGTGGACATAATGTAGATGTTTGTGTAGGTGATGAAGGCGCACGACAAGGTCTCACAGGAAATAATACCCGGTGCCAAGAAGTGAAATGTCATTAGACAAAAATGAGAAATACGCGAAGGTAATCAATCGGTATATGTGTTGGCGACAATATTTAAGAACCTTTTGTTATGACAAAATGGCTCGTTTTTTAATCGCTGAAAGTTGCACAAAAATTTTTAAAAAAAGTTCGTTCAATCCGACAAGGGTAAGTTATTAAAATCATTACAATATCTGCAATGTCTCACGATTAGTCTTGTCTAATTATCACGATCACATTATTATTTAAAAAAAACTTCTTTCTATTAAGAAAAGAAGGTACTTTCTTAAAACGTACATGTTCATTTTACTTTGTTAAATGGACTACAAAAAATATAAAGATCCGTTATAAAATTGTTGATAAAGTTAAGTAATAGCTAAAGCTATTTAAAGAAGGTTACTGATAATAGGTTTAAAAATTTTGACGTCTATTTGAGTATCAGTTGCAACTTTCTTCCAAATTAAAAATATTAATTAAACCTCAAGTGAGGAAAAAAGAAAAAACATCTTTAAATTTATTGATTAAAATTTAGATTGATAAGTTTAAATAAAAAGCGCTACATCAATATGTTATTATAACGTGTTTTTTGTTTATTTATTTCGTAAAAGTTGTTTCACATTTTCTTCTTCATTAGTGGTTTTGCTCTGGTTGTGTATGTATTCTACCTACAAATTTTAGGTCAGTAAATTTTAAACTCAGTTGTTACTTGAGAATAATTTACTCTATACATTTACCGGAACACGCTGGAAGTTGCAGATAAATAAATAACTAGATATATGGACCGATAAGTCACATGTATCATTGCCTATGCGGAAATATTGTGGAATATATCTGGTATAAAATAGGCACTGAATGATTTTATACCTAGCTAATACTTGCATAACATATTATGAAATCAAATATTGTTTATACCTTTTATTTAATTGTCAAACGTTTTACGCTAAAATATTTGTTTATATTAATAACAAAATATCTATAAAGGTAGGAATTGCTAAATTTTAATACGAACTACAATTTAATAGTTACGTTGCTAATGTTTCAAAAGCCTGCAATGTTTATTTGTTTATATATATACAATAGAGATGTCATTATTTGAAAACACAAGTTTTCTCATTTATTTTGGTTTTAAATGAATATGAGTTACATATAAGAAAATCATGTAATTGATGAGATAAGGTATACGTCGTAAAAGGTTTTCATGAAAACACGTATAAATATATTTGCACTAACAAATTAATGTTTATTCACACAAACCTAAGTTTACTACTTTTAAAATAATAAATAATATCTCATTGAAAAAAGGGTATATAAAATATAATTTTAATTCTGTTTTCGTATGAAGTCTGAAAAAAATTTGATATTTACTGTGTTTAATTTCTATACTGCTTGCATTTTAACTATTATTATTTTACTAGCTGCTAACCATGATTTTTTCCGTGCATAATTTGTACCTTGAAAAGCCTTAACACGCTTTTATAAGTAGAGTTACATATTTTGTCTACATATTTTATCCATGTAAGAGAAGTCATCAAGATTGAACTTAATGATTCGGTGACATCCGATTTAGCAAAAAAACTTGCATTTTAAATATCGACCAAGGCGATTTTTAGGTAACAAAGCATATAAACTTGCAAATGTTTCTTGCTTCTCCTTTTGACCTAATTGATCAGCGACGTATCACTGTTTCACTTAGAGCCTGCCTTTATTAAGTTATTTAATTTAGGAGGTTGGCTGGATGGTGATTCCTAGGGTTTATATGTTTTTATATGTTTAGTTAGAAATAGCAAAAAAAAAAAAACAAATATATCTTCCAATTTCTACTTAATACATTAAACATATGTGAAGTTTTGTGTCAGAAACCACGAAATGTTTTTTTTAACATAAATTCAAGGCGAAGCCAGTTCAAAAAGGTTTATTCAAAATAATTTCGGTCGTAACAACGGTACCTAACGTGTAGCTTTACAATTAAAACTTTAATAGAAGACAGAAAATTTCCCAGTCCTAAAGTTTTTCGATTTAAATAGGAGCTTACTCATTTACGATATAACTATGTAAAGAGTTTTTTTATTGTGCCAATGCTGTTCTTTTTTTTTCTAAAAATTTCTAAATTTCATATAAGTGTGAATATAATGTACCTTTAAATATTCGTGTGTATTCGTTAATAGTACTTAATTCATAATAATTGACGGTTAGCGTCAAATATGACAAAGAAGTTTTTTTTGTATATCATTCAAAAACAGATTTATGTCATTCAAAGTAAGGACATATACAACCGACGGATTTTAGCCAATTCAGTGGCTTATGAATGAGTGAGTTTATCAATATCATTCTTTAAAATAATTAGCCTGAGGCAAAAAAATCTTTGAAAGGGTTTTCTCTCTCTTTCTGTTGCTGAGTTTTTGTTATTTAAGCAAATAACTATAAGTGGCTACATATGTGCGAGCTTCCTATCAAAAAAATATAAGTTGCAGTAATAACATGTTTCCGAGTTCTTATATTTCTGCGGCTGTTGAGTATCGTAAAAGAGACCTTGAAGCCTGCGTCACACAGGCGACGGCTAAATTTTTTTTTAAATCCGCGATTACTTCAAAGTTAAAACAGGTCATTTCAAAACATTCGCTTGTAGTATTTACTTAACCAAAGATTTATAAGAATTTGTTTATTTTCATTTTAAAATCATGCAAGGTCACACTAATATAACCTTCATAATGTATATATTTGCTCGGCGACTCTATTTACTTTTAAATAAGTTTATGGGTAACTTACTTTATGAGTAACATCAGTGCCTATTTATAAGAATATTTCATTATTAATTTAATTTAAAATTTACTTTGTACTTCGTTCCACCTGAATTCAAGATAATACAAAATGTGCGATGCAGTAAGACAGAGAATACACTATTGTCCTCTAATGTGTTTAGTTTCAAGGTTCTTAGGGCCTTAATTTTCGAATGTCACACAGGAATATAATAAATGTGGCAGAGAACACAAGAGAGAGATAAAAATTAAATGAGATTGATTTGTTGAAAGGAATCGGTATGACTTTTATCAATATCAATAAAGAAATTAATTGTTGTTAAAAAAAAAAAAACTCTACAAAATTTCTATAAAACATGGGTTAAATTAACCAGAAATTAAACATTACAAGCTTATCGAAACTTGGACGATTAATTGCAATAAATCATATATAACCTTGATATAAAACTTTTGGGCGCGTTAGGATAAATAACTAAGAACTATTTTCGAAGAAAAGTACACAAGTATAGTTACATTACAACACTAATGTGGCTATATAGTATTGGTATTTGTATCATTGACGCCTCAATATATTATTTAAATAATACCTTATATTTTTAATACAATGGCTTGAGTGGTAAGAGCAAGAAGATATTTCCTGTCCCAAATGTAGGTAAACCCAATGGTAAATGTAGGCAATTTTTATCACCTTGTAATTTAGCTTATCAGACCTCGTTATACACCTAACAGAAGACTCAATAAAATTGTTCCTTTTTAATCTAAAAGTGGGGCTCGTGAGTTTAAATCCACAGTAAGGCAAAGTCTTTGAGCTGTTGTTTAGTAAGATGGTATGTGCGTCAGATGGGCATTTAAAAAGTTGGTCCCGGTTGTCAAGAACACTTCGGTAGTCGTTTAAAGATATACCTTCAAATACCCTGTCATCGAATTCAGTCTGTTCGTTTCGGCTATTGAGGTCAGATGGCAGTAGTTCGGTGTAAATACGGATATTGAGGTAATATTTGGTTAGATTATAATGCGGCCCAAGTAATTTGAAAGTGAGGTTATGAACAAGAAGAAAATCATGTTAGTGGAGTCAAGGTTACGATCTATTTAGTTTCAAAACCGTTGCGCGATACGTTACGTTCTATCACGCGGCTTTTTTTACACGATCCGATTTCAATTTTTATCAATTTTGAATGAAGTCCCATTTTGGGTGTTTTCGCAGCTATATTTGTATTTGTAGAAGTAGAAATAATGCTAAAAATTGACGTTAAATATTCGATAACTCAAAAAATGTTGCGATGCGCCTAAATCCCTTTTACAGGGTCTCTTATATCGCCAAAAAAGAGCTCTGTGCCAAATTTGAAGCCAATCGGAGGTAACAGCTTTTCGGAAGTCCACTCGTAAATTCAATAAACACTTTTATAATAAAAAAAACACATGGAGATATCACAAAACGAACAAGTAGTAGATGTAGATAACATAAAACTAATGAGAAGTTTTCGACTATCAGTAATGGTGAAATGGAAATCTTCAACTTGAATACCAACGCCTACTTATAAACTCTTTCTTTGGAAGTAAATAACTAAACTAAATCTTACATTATTAAGCCACATACCTGTAAAACTTTACTATATTTGAAACACTTTTTTATACATGAATATCTATTATCTATGTCCTAGCCAGACAATTAAATATATTTTATTCCAAGAAAAAAACAATATTATCTTCATCCGAAAATTCCCTCCATTGAAGCAAAACTCTATTGAAAAACGTGGCTTGCTCAGTTGTTTAATTAATTAACGTAAATAAATAAAACATATACAAAGAAATGGAATAAATAATTATGTTTCTTGGATGCAACTTAGAGTAATATCAATGCTGTATATATTAAATATATGTAATTTTGTATAAAACTTAACAAATATTTATGCACTACGATTTTTTACTGTGTCAGCAAATAACTTATTATGACATAAAAATCAGTCTTGTAGTTTGTTTTTAAATTGAATATAATAGATAACATGTTTGGTGTTTTCAGTTATTTTGATTTTATACAAAACTTTATCCATATATTACGTATTTCAGTAGTTTTTATTTTTATTTACAGGTAATATTTATATATTTTTACGTCTTTTAAAATGATCATGATAAAATTTCGCAAACAAATTTCATCGACACAAAAACAATCTTTTTTACGTATAACTGGGTATTAGTTTTACGAATATAAAGTTTTTGAATTATATTTTTAATTGGATAAAGCTTATGAAGATTTAAATGTTACAAATTTATTTTAAAAGAAAGTTACAAAAACCGACTGTAAACGATTTGGAAGTGTGCTCTCCTTACATACTTTTTTCGTTATATTTGGTTTTTAGAAACAATACTACTTATTCGATTTTTCTAGATATTTCTAGATAATTTTAGAAGTAAATATTTCTTTTCAGATAAAAATATGAACTTTTAAAATCGGTTAAGAACTGACTGAGAACTACTCGAACGTACTTAAAAATATGACATAGACACATCCCAGTTGAGATCCTTGTTTTTGGAAGTCTGTTAAAAAACTTAGAAAAGATTAAATCAATTGGGCACTTCTATAAATAAATGTGAATTCTATTAAAAATTCTTCTATAAAAAAAATATTCAATTTTCAAGTAAATGTATACAAAAAATTGTTGTTCAAGTGAACAAAAGACAGCTTTTCACGTAAGAGCTGTCATGAGGCAGACAAAGTAATTAGGCCAGACGCTCACTACAGTTTTGCGTCACGCGTCGTTTTGGCCTTTGAGGCTATACAGTAACTTTCTATTGAGAACGTTACGACATATATAGTTAGTTTCTATGCAGGTTGTTCTTTCTTATGATTTTTAAGTGCGAAGGAAAAATATAAGAATGGTGGAATGGTGTTCGCGAAAAAAACTACAGAAGTTCTTTTCGTAAAGAAAACCCGGTTTGGAAGATATTCGGTAAAATTAAAAAAAAAAACGATTTATCAAAAATAGTTCCTATTGCATCCTACATTTCTTTGACAGATTGTGTAAACTTTATGTAGGTTAAGCAAAATTCAGATTTTTATACTTTAAATTAAATTAACTTTTTAAAAATTAAATCCGTGAAGCGTGATGTATAAAAATTATGGAAACGATTACAATATTATGTTAATATTTTATTAAGCATTGGTTTTTATAATATTATTAGGTTAATTATCTCAATATAACGTATAATATATTAAAAGTTTGAGTAAAATGAGAACATTTGGGGTTAAGTTTTGTCGGTAGGTGATCAGTTCACATAAATAAATAACAAAAATTTTATTTTAAGTAAATAACTACGGACTTCTCGGAGTAATGTAAATGTGATTCAACTGCTTCACGAACTCAATACTATAGTAAATTTGACGTAGGTTATAAACCATAGTGATACATCCAATATGAATGCCAAAAACTTATCACTAATATTCCTTCTTTATTTGTTTTTTTTTTGTTTAAAACCTTAACTTAAATTTAATCTTGGTCGACTTTCGGCGAACGTTCTTACGTCATGAGGTTTTATGCTATCGAATTATTTCAGATTATGGGAGAATGACTTTCTCTGTCGCGTTATTGTTCTATTTTTCTGCGTAATATGTACTCTTGCCAAGTTTCTGAATTAGCTGTGTTATGTATTGTTATATTTAATTATATTTAGTTAATTATATTTTATGCACTGTGTAATTGCTTTCATATGGCTCAGCTGTCGTCGAAATATTGGAATAAGATTCTTAGGGCAGCCGGCCACGTGGTATGAATCATGTCTCAAGAAAACTTGATGGTGATTACAGGAATAACAACGGGAGCCAAATCTTAAAAGAAGATCCTTCAAATCTTCAAAAAAAGAACCCTCAAGACCTTTCTTCGCGTAACGATGATCTAATCGTCCAAGCCTGAACTGTAGGCGGAAGCACTGGTTTAACTCTACCTTACATCCAGCGACCTAGAATGGTGACGTGTAATTCAGTTTCTAAGCTGAGTTATCCTGTTTCCTTGACAAAGAGCATCAAGGTAGATAGTAACGTGAATTAACCGCGTTTCTCTGTTAATCTGTTTTTTTAATTTCTTTGTATTAAATTTCGATACCTCAAAAATTAATTTCATAGCAAACCGACGTAACATTTGTTAAAATTGCGTCGGTTCATAAGCACATCAAGTGCGAAGTCGGTTTTAGGAATGTCATTAGCATCATGTCGATTTTGTAATTGCGAAGGTGAATGTTAACTTAATAGCTATAATTTTTATCTCTTTCTGCGTTAAAATAGACGACGTTAAGTGGTAGTGGGTTATTCCTACCGTTACATTGTCAGAGCAATTTGATTCCCTTAATTGCTGGGAATATTACGGAATTTGCAGAGCAAGAATAATGTGTTAATTTTGAAGGATTAGATTAAACCAGGAGCAAAGGCATCGATCTTTTGGTTTGAAAAATGATTGTAGCACGGAAGCTAAAGTTCGGAGGATCTGAGGCCACACGGGGGCCTGACAAACGGCTCGAAAATTTAGTCTACGCTAGGCTGCAGGTTTTTTGGCCGAGCGGCCTTGGGATAGCCATAGTAATAGTAATATAAATGGTATCAATTCGATTTTGTCCTTTATTCTATGACATTCGAGAGTGCCGTTGTCATTCAGGAATCTAACGCACCACTAATAAATTGCGTACAGAATGGTCATGCATTTGCCATTTATTGCCCTGGCGTGAGAGGATAGCCCAACGTCGGGGTTATACTACTTGTCCACTCAGGTCGCATATCGTCTAATCGATGCTAATGTCAAAAATAGACTTTTCTTGCGGGATAAAAGTATAAAATTAATTGACTGGTAGTCATGCGGTGCCTAGCTTTGATCTTGAGACCATGCTCTTTAATAGAGTCAAAGATTAGACTATTTGAGATTTCTTTGGGTATCCGATTTATAAAGATCCTTTGAATGTACTCTTCAGCGGACCTCAAAGGGTATAAATAAAGACATGACTTAAATAAAGATGGGGGGCAGGCGCTTGTTCTGTGGAGTGCAAGGTAGGGGTGATTGTGGGATGTGGAAGGACCGGTTGCGAGTTAGAGTGCGTCGGGTTGCAGGCTGTTGTTGGCCCTAAAGAGTGATAAGAGGCGGGGTCTGATTTGAGTTCTAGAATTTGTGAAGATGCTTTTTTTAAAGGGAATGAGTTAATAAAACTCGGAAGATGCCGGTTGAGTGGGCTATCTCCACTTTTTCTGAAAAACAACTGTAAAGCCTGCGTTCAGATAACGAAGGCTCTTTTAGCGTCCACGGATCCGGGGGCTCTAGAAGAGGCAGTTGAAGTTCTTGAAGAGGGCCAGGACGACTACGAAAAAAATATTTTGTTGTAAGTTACATCCAGGGTGTCATCGTCCCTTTCGCCATTATAATCGAGTAAAGGATAGAATTCACTGACACTAAGATGTATCATCTGTCTCATCTGAGGATGCCGGGTTATGTATATCCTCTGCTTATACCCGTTAGGAAAGTTGGGCTCCTACTCAGTGTATGCCTCATGTGTCTGAGTGACATTCTTTTTGTCCGCTCAGGTATACTTTTTAACTTATTAAGACTCCCAATCTGTGCTAACAGTTAAATGCTAGTACGCGGACCAAAGTTGAGTAGCGAAAATCTTAAGACCCGTTGCGATGGCCACTACCAAGTATTTGCGTTTCTCTGCAGATAACCGCAGATTTTAAGGCCTAGCTAAGGCTAGCTTAGTTATTGGTGAAAACTTAGGTCGCTGTGAAAGCCTCACGCGCAAATTTAAACTGGATCCAGTGATCAATTTATTCAATGTTAATAAAGATTTAGCAAACAAGAATGGCTGAAAAATTGGTAAGTCTCACAGCAGAGAGATCAAATTCCAAAAAAAAATAAATTAGTAGCTGTTGTGGACAATGAGCGACCAAACACAGGGCTCCGTGGGCTAATGCTTCACCTTTACAATGCGCCCGCCCACACCACAATCAAAATGAGGGACATCCTAGACACGGGTAAACTCCTGGGTCACCCTACTTACAGCCCTGACTTAACACCTTGTGTCTTCTTTTTATTCTCAAAAATAAAACATCACCTCAAAGGGTTACAATTTTCGTCGCCGGATGATGCGCTCTCAGCGTTCGAGCATGCTGTAAATAGTGGACTGGAAAAAGTGTTTCGAAAACTGGTTCAGACGCATGAAACTTTGCATAGAGGCTGGTGGAAAGTACTTTGAAAAGATGTAATAAAGATATATTTACCAATAGAACATTTTTTTTTGTGTCGCAGAACTTTCCGAGTGTCCCACTATAACTATAATACATAGTTACTTTCTGTTCAAAACCTTTGTTACTAATGCGCACTCTAAATATAAGCTGCATTAAACATATTTTTAGTTTTTTCTTTTACTATAAGAAGTTCTATATTTAATTTAAAATGTGATGTAAAAATAAAAAATATACAAACACAATGTAACATAACAACAATCTTGTCAATATCAGACAGACAATTGTAAGATGCAGCCTAAAGTAATAAAATTAATTAATTTTAAGTTTTTTAATCCCACAGTTTTAGTTTTTACTTCGTTTTTATAGCGAACTCGAATATATTTTGTATCTGTATTGATCACATCGTGATGTTTTTACTGAATGAATTCGACCAGTAATTCCTGTGATTAAGCGCGTTCAACTACAAACAAAGAAACTCTACTCTCATTAGAATAGATTAAAGAAATGACAGTGATGTCTCAACTATGGTCGTCTGGAGAAATGTATTTGTTCTTAGTTATTACGTTTTCTGTAAAAAGAAATACGCGTTATATAAAAAGTCACACAAAATGAAACTGTGTTGTTTTTAGTTGTTTGCGCCTAAGCCCAAAAAATACAATGCTCTAAATGAAACACAATGCTCTAAAAAGGGAAAAGAAATAAATTGTTGCCTGCGGAAATATTACTTTCTGCTACACTTAAGCTAAAACCCTAATAAAGAAGACAAAACTTTTGTGTATTGTCCTTTATAGGCTGTGTAACAAAATTTTCTGAGTTTTTGTGTTCATATTATACATATATACGGACAACGTAATTAAATCACCTTAATACACACACACACACACACGTGTGTGTGTGTGTGTGTGTGTGTGTGTGTGTGTGTCAAACCTTAATATAATCAACAATTTACTAAGGGATTTTTTAATTTTATCAGCTCAGTGACAAAAATTAAACCGATACACTTTTAATTGGTAAATCAATTTCTTTCTCATTACGTAGCTACACCTTTTTAGCTCTAAAGTTCGTTCAGTGTGTATTGAAGTAAAGTCATGTTCATTCACTAAATCACTGTTCTAGCATAATACTACATTGACATTATTTGATAAATCCATAGAGATAAAAAAATAATTTTCAAATTTAATTTATTTTATGTTATAGGTGAAACTCATCACAAATTGGTTCAACAATCAACTGTCGCGACGAACGTACACTTCTCACCGTTTAATTTGGGGGACTTTGACCCGTATGAATAAATATAGCACTGTTTGCAAAAATATTAATTTTATTTGATAAAATGTTAAATAATGTCGCGGTTAACTGTTATTTGAATAAAGTTTGTTTAATTATTTACTCGTTTTAATAGAATATTACTACTTTTAGTACGTCTTCTTTTTCGTTATCCTCACATTTGAGGGTCTCATAGAAGGGATGTCTTGTCCTTATGGATTTTCCGACGATAAGGTCTTAACTACTTTTATCCATTCATGTCTATGTGTGCGTTGTTTTCTGCCATATTATCCCATAGCATTCTTGAATGTGGTCTAACCATCGAGTAGGTGTACGTCCTTTTGGTTGCTTCCCCGCCATTTTGCCTACTAATACGATTGTTTCCAGATTGTCTCCATCTCATCAATAATAAAACCGAATTAAGTGAGTATCATTTTACGGCATATAGTTAATAATAACATATTGGTATTTTTAAAAAAATATTAAAAAACTCATCAAATATCTATGAATGTGATATTTCACAAACGAATCACCTGTTATTTGGTACCTATTCACTGTAATAACACTAGATACTTTTTTTATGGAAAGGAAGACATATACTCATACTTATAAATTTATACAAAAATTTGTTTTTTACAATAAAAAGTATGAACAAAACACAAAAAACCATAATATACCCATCGTTTTAGAAAAAATGATAAACAATATACATCGGTATACACGTCTTTTTTGGATTTTTATTCAAAAAATCAGCTGATTAGATTACTTTTTTTGATGTAGCAACATCAGATGATTAAAAATCGTTGTTGCTGTTAAAGTTCCGAGAAAACTTAAACTTTTATATTATTATTTCATAAACCTGTCTATATTCAATGTAGGAAAGTGAACTGAATGTCTAAAAGTACAGTAATATTACGTACGTACGAAGATACATAATCTTGGCCGCAACAATGTTTAGAACAACATTTTCTGACTCAAATTATTTCTCACGACTAAAATACATCTTCAATGTGCATCAAACAGCAAAGCTTTTAGAAGCTGTGCAGTTTATTTGTTTCCAATATTTATGTCACTTGGCAAAAGTGTGATCATATTATCTAACAGTTCGCGGAGAACTAAGATAAGTGTCTTCGTTACATTGTTACTTCTTATAGCTATTGGTGCAATTCTTTGTTTCCTTTACAGAAGCTTAAGGATTTTGAACATGCGTGTTCAACTAATTTGATTAACTGCCTCCAAATAAAATAGGCCGAAATAAATCATGTGATTCTACAAACCATTTGTGTGTATATTAATACTTTATGTCATCAAATGACCATACTTATATAGTACTTGTTTTGATTTTATTTATTGACATTGAGCCTTTTGACAATATGCTGAAGAGCACCATATTTTTTTTTTAAATATGAAAATTCAAAATTTTAGTTCATGAAACGATTCTCCTTCTGTATAATTTAACGTTTTTAACAGCTAAAGCAAATTGAATACAATGTTGCTGTTACGTTCTGTAATAAAAATTTCAGATGGAACGGTCAGCTGAAATAAATTATTTATCTAATATGTTTTATTTCTACACACTTGTATGTCTATTAATAACCCAATATTTTTACAGTTCTTGAAAACACAAAAGTTTTATAACTTTTTAATTGATTTCAAAAGAAGAAGAGGTTCTTTCCTTATTTAAGTATGCTATATGTGCTTGCACATACGCTATGTTTAAAGTAAAATAACTCTTAAAGTATGAGATACAGTTGCTAATTTTATATTGTATTGTTGCCTAGTTTAAAAGCTATCGATGTAGTAAAAAAATAAATGGGTTATGGGTACTGATTTTGTAGTAGTTTCAATATTTTTTAATTAACGTGTTTTTTGTAACTTTTTTTTGAAATGATAATTTTTTTTCTGAAGTTCGTA
>JAOCPS010198223.1:0-14083 GCA_025505425.1 Graphium colonna
GCATATCCACTTCTTTTTCCAAACGGTGATACTGGGTGGCATATCAATATTGCTCATAATACACCAGCTATATCTAAATCAAGAGCACCCAGAAATAAAGTAACCATGTTTCAATATGCACCGACTTGCAGTTAAAGAAGAATTCAGCATATTAAACCATTCACAAAAACTATTTTTGCAGTGGATAGTAGATATATATGTGACAATAAAGGGTTCATATTTACATTTCATTCGATAAAATTAAACAATTCTTAGGTCTGAAGTTTAGAACAATTTAACTTAGAATCTAACATCTATGTCAGTAATGTTGGCCGTATAGTAATTTGACCATCTTCATTCAATGGATCTCCAAGAAATATGTATCTGAATTATTTATATGCAATGTTAATTGTGCAAAATTTTGGAGAACCATCTTTATTTATAACAACGACTTGCAATCCAAATAATAATAATATAATTAATTATATTTGTGAATAGAAGAATTTAATATTGTATAAACTTGACAAATGAAAAGAGTGGCCATGAGTTTTTTGCCTGCTTCTTCTCATGAGAGCTCTACTCCTCAAACAGGTTTTTCTTCAAAAGAATGTTTTATTTCCATGTAATGTCAGGCAATTTTTTAATTTCATTTTTATAAAGTTTTTATGTGCCCAAACAATGTTTTAAGTATTTTATGGAAATAAAACAATTGAATTTTTGATGAGTTTTTTATTATAATTATCGAAATATGCAAGTCAAAGTCAATAGACGACATTTATTTTATGAAATAAATATTAAAGATACAGTCCTGTGATATATAGAAGACATTTATATAATTTTATTTGAAAAATAGATAAATTAACATTAGTCTTGGTATTGAATCAGTAATTATACAAGGATAGTATTTGACAATAGAACCTTAATAATCTTCAAACTTATAACTTTAATTATGGTCGAATTTTGAACACTGGGCGACCACTAGTTTATTGGAATGAATAATCTTCATTTCCGTACAAGGTAACATTAATTGTCAACTGATGGCGCCATCATTAGGATGCAAATACAATTATGATTTGTTTATTTTAAAAACCAATGAATTTAGAGTTATAACATTTTCGAATTGAATTTTACTTTGAACATATGTGTAACGACATTATTTATTAAACAATAAATGATACATATTTTTGATTTTTTTATTATTGTTTATTGATCTGCGCCCATATGTATAATACAAAGATAATTTTATAAAAGAAACGGACGACGCCACTTGGAGAAGACTGAACAAAATATCAAGCTTATCATGTCTACAAAGCATCTTAGCCAAAATATGGTCAGAGTTTTATAATAATAATGGGGAAACAACTTGCGGTGTCAGTCCATTGCAGTCATGTAAACCTCTATTGAAAGTTCAACATATTATAACATTACCTTGTCTTTACGATCTCTCGGTGTTTTTGTCAAATCAAATCCAAACATATTGCAAAAGATTTCCTAATAAAATATTCTTACCTATGTCTAAAACCAATACATATAAGAAAAACTGCCACTGAGACAGTTAAACTACAAATTAAAAGAGTGGTTTACAATTAAAATAGTTTATAGTGTGCAAGAAATGCTTCCTCAAAAACACCTTTTTTATTTATTCAGTCCCGCATAGGATATCTCGATACTTGTTTTACTACTACGATGCTCCGACTTTTTTTTCATAATTTATTGTTTTTGACATTTATTTTGAATAATTTAAAAAAAAGCTTATTATTCTCATTATTTTAATTTAGTGCATATAAATATTACTGACTTTTTATAAAAATATTGATCGTTTCACATGCGAGGGTTTTACATGTGATTTATTAACAACTTTTAATCAACTATATTCTGTTTTTCCTCTATTGCACTTTGCACACCTTTAAGGGTAAAGTATGTCAGAACTGCTATAATATAATTTGAGACCTCCGTGTTATCACACGTAGCAAATAAATAAATTGAATTTAATTTCGCCCCTGGTTTTGTTTGCATTGACCTATTTTGCGTTCGTGAGATATATAGATTTTCATTTGGAATAAATTTGGCTTTTCACAATATTATTTATTGGTTTTGTCCAAAATTGTATTCCTAACAGCAAGCCCAGAAGTTATTTTTGCAACCTTTAGGATCATCACGCATTTCAGGATGTGATACATTCTATACTCTCTTATTTTTACAGGGAATCAGTAAAGGAAATGTAATAGGTAACTTGCAGTATATTAGCATTCCTAGAATAAACTTAAACTAACAATTGAAGCGTCCCCTGCTAACCTAGTAAACTTAATACTTTTGAGCACGACTACAGTACTCGCGTTTTGTCTCTTTGAGTCTCTTAGTTTATTTCCGAAATATGTCGTAGGTTGCACATATAAATTAGGATAACGGGTTTTTAGTAAAACACGGTTCCTCGATACTAGGAATTTATTTCGAAAATAGTCGGATACAAATGTACACCTATGTTACAATGGAGCACCATACACGTCATACTAACAGTATTGCTATGAGACATACATACATTGCTCAGGATACATGGCGTCTTACAAATGTGAAGGGTTAAATTATAACAGCATTACATAGAATGAAAGCCCATAACAATTTCCTCATTAAAAGGGAGAAGATATGAAAAGTTGTCAATTTGTAAAACTTGTTGCGCATGTCGACTACGGCACTTTGTAAAAACTTCAAACATTCTGATGCTGCAATGTGGTCGAAAGGTTCAAGGAAAAATATTTTTGATAGTTAAATCTACTGTTATTACTTCAATACACTAAACGCTAATTTTTTTATGATGATTTAGCATATTGACTTTTCACTGTTAAACAACACTGCAAAAAACTACTCGCAGAGTATATAAACTCTGCCAGAGGGAGCTTCACCGTGAGAACGTAAACAATAAAGGGAAAACTTCTAACAGAACTTTAACAACAAAAAAAGGACATTTTGTGTTATATTATTATACAAAATATCACTTTTTCGCTGACAATTAGAGCATTCATAATATAAATGTATAAAGTGACATAAAGTAGAAAATGCAAATAACTAACAAGTGGCGTACAGCCAACGACGTTAATAGACGACAAGTCATATGGTCCTTAGATGATGCGAATCATTCATAAAAATATCTTATTAGTTAGATATGTTCCACAGATAAAGGGTATTTAGTCAACTTATTCATTTAAAGTATTCACTGTTAAACTTAACACAATAAAGGAACCAGACATTATAAGGCTAAATAACATAACAATTCTGGGGTTATAATGAATTCCCTGGTGGAAAATATTTTTCTTAAATTACTGAGTAAAAATATGTGTTGAACTCTTAATAAGTTTGTTATTCTCAGAAATTGGGTTTTTTTAAAAGAGTTTTTAAGAGTTAATAAGACATCAAGTCTTATTAAGACAGTCTTTAAGACTTTTAAAAAAGTTATTTTAGAAAAAAAATCCACCAGGGTTATCTCTGGTTTCGGAAAACACATACACCATATTTTATTTTTAGGTGATAGATAATATTATTATTTTACACATTCATTGGGACAATTCAAAATATTCATAGAGCAACAAAACGCTGTGTACATTAATTACATTAAATTATAAAAACTAAAGGAAGTAATATTGGTTCATTAATACATAAACTATCAAAATAGTTAAAAGATTGCAAATAATTAAATAAAATAAATGCTTTGCACTAGCTGATGCTAAAGAGTATTATATATATGTTATGTATGATGTTAATTGGGATTGCCATAATAATACATACATAACATTTAATATTGTGACAATAGCAACCAGCGATATATTGCACTGGTTCTCAATATAAATATATGGCATCGCCTTAACAACGACACTGCAGGCAATTGAGCAAACGTAAACCTATTTGCGTGTATTTGGAAAGCATTAGAACACATATTCATCCATCAATACTTATTGGGGTTCGATATTGTTATTGATTTGGTAAGGCACAGTCGTTTATTTGGCATTATGTTTATGTCTCTTTAGTCATAATTGTCATAGATTTGTAAATTCATTTTGAAATCGATACTTGGTAAAATTCACATAGTATATTGAAATGATAATGGTCGGTCAGGTGGAGCGAATTTTACCACGGCGACCAATCTACTCACGAGATCAGTCAACTGCGTAGGAGGTGTTGTAGCAGGCACAGGTGCACTCTCAAAGCCTGAGGGGCGGATATCCGACAGAGATCAGGCGCAGGATTGACTCTTTACAAACTCATCTGAGGCCTTGCCCTAACCAAATCAAGAAGCAGCGCCACAAAGTTATGGTCCCTCTCATGGGATTTGAACCCAAGACCTCCGGTTCGTAAAGCAAAATCCCACCACTAGGCTAGGCTTTTGATAAATTTGAATGTAAAATTAAAAATACATTTTTAATTAAAGCATATTCTAGCATTGCTAGATAATTTGATGACACAACTGTGTGGTCATAGTGCTGTTGTTAGTCGCGTAGGTTTAAGAGTTTTTTCAAGGTTTTCAATTTCATTAGTCCACCTAATTGGCTAAAAGTTTGAGCGAACTATTCCAGTCCTATTTTAATATTGAAAATCGCTATAAAATGTCTACTTACCATAAAATAGTAAAAACGGGGCTACTATCTAATACACTACTAAGACACGGGCGAAGAGGTCATTTGGGTTTGGGCAAAATACGCAAGTTGATTACGAAACTAACGTCACGATGTATTTTATCTGTAAAATAAATTTAAAAAAAGAATAAATTAAAATACCAAAAAGATTTTTTTTGCCTCTTATAATTTGCATTTATGAAGAAATAATGACGTTTCAATTTAATAAAAGGTTAATAGGGAGCATTCATTTTGTGACCGATTTATGTAATGAATTAATAAATAAGAAGTAATCCATCGTATATAAATGGACATATATTGCACATAGACTGATTTCATACAATCAAATGTGACCTAACATAAATAAATTCACTTACAAAGAAATACATTTTAATCCAGGCTAATGTTATTTGTGGAATGGTCATATACTGCGTGAGCACACATTCTCTGTATTGAATGGCATTGTCATTATAAACCTTTTTAAAATAAGTAACGACAAACTAAGGTATGCAAAGGGCAAATATACCCATGAATCTGAACTAGTGTCTAAAAATTGGATTGTTGCTCTCATTAAAGTTCTATATTATTCCAATTAAT
The DNA here is from genome assembly GCA_025505425.1 of Graphium colonna. Lineage (NCBI taxonomy): Eukaryota > Metazoa > Arthropoda > Insecta > Lepidoptera > Papilionidae > Graphium > Graphium colonna. Next base: position 5,181 of record JAOCPS010198223.1, read on the forward strand.
TGTGGAATATGTTAAAATTAGCTGCGAAATTTTTAAAAAAGTTTCATACCGTATAAAAAAAAATAATATATATATGAAGCTCATCCATTTACTCTTTTCTTAATAAAATTTATCACTTAGTTTTTCACTAAAGTTGAAATTGATTTAAAAGTATCAGTCTTCTACTTACGAAATAAAAGTTATTTTGTGTACTACATAAATCCTTATTACAAGAAAATAATTTTACATTACTCATAACTTCATCTTAAAGAACGTGTGCATAAATTAAAAGGGAAAACCGTGTTTTTTAACGATAAAATTCGTCATACCGAAATATTTAGCCTAAAATGGCAGTAGTCGTGGATTATTACAATTAAGTACTTAGAAATAAAATTAAATGCCTAAAAAGTGCAATGGGCTGAAGTCATCAAAGTATTAATATGATACGGGAAGAGTGTACAGTACATTTATATTCATTTTGCGAGTCTATTGGGAATTTATTGTTGTTGTTATAGAATAAGAAAATAAGTTGAGAAATTTTATTTTCTCAAACATGCTTGGAAATGTGAGTATCGTTTTGATAAACATTATCAAAAAATCTTCGAGATAAATCAAAATTGCCGTACTGGCCAGATACATGCGGGCAAAAGTTGTATGAAAATCTGTATTTGTCCTGTTTTGCGGACAGATGTAAACTCATATCTGCCCTGTAATTTTAAAAATGGAATGATCTTTTACTTTGAAACATGGCTATCAAGGTGGTTACTAATAAAAGGTTTTATTTAAAGAAACTGGCTTCCAAATAGAAAGCAGTTTATTGAAAATAAAAAGGGAGTATTATGGTGCGTGAAAAATTATCGTTTGTTAGATGTCATTGAATTTAAAAAGTAAAATTGTGTTTTTGATTTTAGCGCATTATTTAAGAAAGGTATTATACAAGCATTGGGTACAATTGATGATGATGATTGATGGATTCACGTATATGTGCCTCGGCTACTCCTCGGCCCACATTTGCACGTTCGTCCATCGATGCCTCAGTTGCTGGTCGCCGCAGTGATGTACTAATAATATTATATGAGTTGCATGAAAATTATGAATATGATTAAATATTATTGTTTTTAAAATTTTATTAAGTTTGTAATTGGAGAAGATGTTTGTTTAATTGTGAAATAAAATTGTCGTAAAATTTGAATAAATACAGAGATTGTGAGAATTGAAATAGTATGTTTTGAAATAAATAAATGATGCATGAATAATTTGGATAGTGTAAATATGAGGAAGTGTTTGGAGTATACGGGGTCAGGGCGCGGGCAGCAGCTGCACGTAGTTGGCGGGGAAGAGGCCGAAGAGGCCGCGCGGGCCCAGCCCCTGCCACCAGCCGCAGTCCACCTGCTCGATGTGCGTGATCACGTCGCCCGGGTCGAACGAGATCTCCGACTCGTCCACTGCACACACACACCCGACACCTGACACCTGACTGACGCCATCGCCTGCACGGCGACGCCGCCCTCGCAACATTCACCACCACATAAACTACCTTCAAACGAGCCTAACATAACGTTCTTTCGATATAACGATACTCCCAAATTAATCTTCGCTACCAAAGAGTTCTATAATTCTTTATGGTAACAACCACCTTTTTTATTCAAAAAAGCTCATTTTACGAATATTCTTGAATAACTCTTATTATTGTTTGCCTCGAAAACTTACGTATTTTCCAAATAAAAGCTTCTCCTCAAATATTATTTCAATTCTAAAATTATTCATATTTCTTCAAATATATTTTTAACGTAAACCTATCAAATTTCATATCCAATGAACTTTAAAACTGTAATTATATTACCTACAAACTTTAAAAGTTTGTCTACAAAATTTAAAAATATCCATAAGCAAAGAGGGAGCGTGGAGCACTCACCCGCCTGGTAGTCGTAGAGCGCGCGCGCCGACAGGCCGGGGTCGTCGTCCAAGTCCTCGTAGATGGCACTCTCCTGCTCCTCGCCCGGCCCCGACGGCTCTGCAACCCACACTTGGCACTCGCATTCCAGATTGCTGTATCTTAAATGTCTTACAACGTGTAAACACCACTCTTACAAATATTATTTTCAGACAAAATTGCCAAACCGACTTCAAGCCACTAAAACTTTCGTAACATGTTTTTTACACTTTAGATTAAAACGAAAAACAATAAACCGTTTTTTTACGATGATAAAACCAGAATTTTACTACCGCCGAAGAATCTGTTCGAACCGAGTAAGTGCCACGACCTCGCAAAATACAGAGATGTAGTACGATTGAGCCGGTGAGTGCAAGTGGCCGATCCCCACCCCCCCTTTTCTAAATGACAGCGATAAAGGAACAAAATTCTTCGGCACCCTATTACACCCTCAATGTGGACTTCTGTAACATCTGGGAGTTACGTTCTGCTGCAATAGATCCCCTCCACAAACTTCGATTCTTGGCTACTTTAATACCCACCGTGGCAAATGTCCCGGCTCACGTGCCACCGATCATGCGAAGTGATATGTTTACGACTTTACCGTAGCATATGATCTGACTCAAATTGTTACTTCGTCTACGCCGATTTTAAACGTGTTGTATATTGCTGACCACTCAGCCGAATAAGTTAGGACCCTCCCAATTATTATTTGATCTGATGTTGAGTTGCTTACCATGTGTCTACTGCAATATGCAGGTCAGTACCGTGTATGACACTATAGATCACCAGTTTAGAATGGGATACGGTCCTTCTTTGCATCTTACGCGTGAAAACAGATTTGCTTCACACTGAATGAATCGAGCGCTGTTGCTGATTCTTTTGCCGATGTGGTGCTCCGTATGATACTATATATTCCAACCTTTCTCGTCCCTGTTCAATTATTTATTTCAAATAAAATTACCCACACAAAATTTAGTAATTTTTTTTATTCCTGTGCTGGCAATTATCATTGCTTTATCTTCTTAGCACTAGGTGTGGCTGTGCGCACATTAAGTACAGTAATTTAATTATTGTAAAGCCACAATTTATTCAATAAATAGATACTTTTCATAAACTATCACAAATGTTTTATGCTACAGTCCTCATTGGCGATAAGTAAAAACCCTGGTTCAATTGCTCCTCCAAGGTAGCCTCTTATCATAAGCAAGAGTGCTATCTGAGAACGGCGGCGGCATTACGCGATAAAACTCCGACTCCCTTCTAAAGAAGTATAAGTCCTTCAAAAGAATTGTTGCAGTAGCAAAGTCGGAACACATTGGCACAATTGGCGAGAGATTGATTCGCCTACCTTCAGGTACCCGTGCACTTTGGTCTCTCGCCAAATCTGTTCAAGGAAATTTCGATACGCCATCGTTACCAACTTTGCGCAGAAGAACAGACCTGAGCAGCTGGCCCATAATCGCAGAAGAGAAAGCCAATTTTTTAACACTTTTTTGCGTCAAACTCGTCTTAGGATGACGGGGGAAATTCGGCGCCGACCATCCAGCAGTGTGAGCACTCAATATGAGAGATCCGTTTTCACTTGACTGCGGTGCGTAATGCACTCTTCTCCCTAGACATCCATAAGTCGAGTGGGCCCGATGGAATTCTCGCTATTGTGCGGCGGACATGAGCTCCGGTTTTAACGGACTTAACGGCTCCGAACCGGTTTTAACGGATTTTCTTCACCATTTATACTCTTTTGTTCTGTTATCGTGAAATTATTATTAATATTTAAATTAGTGCACCAGATCCCAAAAAAGGCGATCGCTCGAATCTACCCAACTACAGGCCGATGGCAATCCACTATACCTCCTTGTTATCAAAAATAATTAAATTAATCATTAGCAGCCAACTCCTTAAGTACCATGAGGATCACCAGCTGATCAATGGCCGACGCTGTTTTCGCAAAAGTCATTTAGCTGATGATCTATTTGTTTACCAGACCCATCCGTGGGCGGAAGCGATTGAGGGCAAGGGAGCTTCTGGCAGTTAGGTTGGACGTAGGGAAAGCCTTCGATCGGGGATTCCAAAATCATATCCTACGGATTTTTTTTTCAGAAATTATGCGAATGGATAACCAGCTTTCTTACTGATCGGAGCATGCTTTGACGCTAAGCCTGTGAACGCTCGTTGCGTATTAGTAACATTAATTGCTACGGGCAAATATTTCTCAGGGCCGCGTCGAGACTTTGCTTAGCAAATTCTCAGATTGGGGTCGACTAAATTTAATCTAATTTGTCCAACAGAAGACACAAATTGGCACGTTCACCGATTAAAAGAAACGCTTTCTCGTATCGCCTCGGTTCGTAAACACTTCTCTGGTGGCCACACCATCGACCGAATTTTTGGCGTCAAGATATGAAGTGAAGTTCGCGGTCATTTAGAAGGCAAAGCTAAGTTAGCTCCGAAAAATCTTGGCATTCTCAGAAGATCGAGGCCGTATTTCCAGTTATCCAATCTTATGCAGATATAAAACGCAAGTTCGCCTTCTAATGGAATACCGTTCTCATCTCTGGGTTGGGGCACCTCACTACCAGCTCCTTTTAATTAACCACGTTCAACGACGAGCTTCTCGAATTATTGACGACCAATCTCTTTCTTTCCAGGCTCTTTCCAATCGGCTTGATACCCTGGCTCTGCGGAGGGACGTCGCGTCTCTATGCTTTCTCTACCGTATTTACCGTGTTCTGAAGAATTGTTCGGATTAATAAAATCTGTTCAACGTACGACGAGAAAAGCCATCCAACATCATCGACACCGTCTTGATGGTTGGCAGTACACTACCCTAAAAATTTCGTCATTTCCTGCTTCGCACGACTTCCTTGTGGAATGAATTATCGCCAACGGTATCTCCAGATCGACACGAATTAGGGAACTTTGGTGTTGCGGGGCTCCAAGGGCTGCCGTGATCACTTACCTTATTATGAAAATTTTGTGTTTCGAAAATATATCTTTTCAGTTTAAAAAGGGATATGAAAAATCACACAACTTGAAAAGAAAAGTTTTTTGTATACTATGAAAAATTTCGGTTATCGTATTTTTGACTTGTGCTACCAGACAGATACTTCCCTTCGATGTTGACAGGTCAACATAGAAGGGAAGTATCCTATAGATTTTGCTTGCATTTCCGAATGTAGGGGAAAAGCGACATTAACGGGCGTATCTTTTGATTGCGTATCATTTTGCACAGCTTCAAGGGACTGCAGACAAGCAATTTGGTATTAATTTCAACTTTATACCTTTACGCGTTCCTGACAAAAAGGGTTTTGACGTACCGACATATATCTTATAAGAGGTTAATTTTTTCTTTAGAGGCACGGAAAATGTCGTACAACATCATTTTCAATTACAACGAGGACAAGTCCGTAAATAATTATAAATCACAATACAAAACTGTGCAAAGGTTATACATAAGTGCATTGCCCCCAGGTCGACAATGCACTCACAAGTCTTCGGATGTTGTGTATGTCCATGGGCGACGGGATGGCTTCACACCAGGTGAACCGTCTGCTGGTTTGTCTTCCTTTCTCTAAAAAAAATCGGAGGTCGTGGGTTGGAATCCCGTGGCGGGTCAAGGATGTTATTTTTAGGTTGGGTAGAGCACTGAGCGAACATGTGCAAGTGGGCACGATAGCAAAGGACGAGACCTTCCGGCGCGCCGTTCTCCTTGCGGAAGGCCAGGTTCTCGCGCACCGTGTCCTGGCGCTGCAGCTCCTGCGCGCGCGAGTGCGGCGAGCGCTTGATGGTGCTGAACTTGTCGTCGCTGTCGTCGTCGTCGTTCTCGGTGGAGCTGCAGTACGACGCCTCCAGCTCGTCGTCCAGGAGGTTCTGGCGGAGCAGCGGCTCGGCGTGCGCGCCGCCCGGCTCCCGCGGGGGGGACGCTAGCGCCTCCAGCGGCACCAGCGGCTCGTGCTGGATCTGCGACGGCCGCTCCAGGCTCAGCTCGATCTTGTCGATGTTCCTCAGCGGACTGGTCTTGGGCGGAGGCTCCTGCTTCTTCGGCTCCTGCGCTGCGCCCTGCGTCAGCGACTGGATGCGCTGGGCCACCACGGAGGTGCGCAGCGGCTTCTCGGGCGTCGATTGGCTTCTGTGTCGAACAGCGATCGTCGTCTTACTACGGTAACTTATTACTTATACATTTTTAATCTTGTTGTAAAATAACTGATGAATCACTAACGATATTAAGGGATACACTCGGTACTCGATTGTATTATTGTAAAAAAATAAGAGGCATAGTTTTAACCCAAATAATCCAATAAACAAAATAACTATACATTTGGTCATTCTCCTTTATTTAAATACACAACATAATTTACTTGTGCTTTTCGTTATCTACAGCCTAATAAACTTTATTTGTTTAACTGACTAAATTAAGAATATAATTAACTTCAATAAACATGCTATTTAAGATGACAGCGCCTCAAGATTATTTAGCCCTTCCAGATACTGCCTATGTTGTAACTATGGTTACACAAAATCGTGTGTGTGTACTATGTATTTTGTATTTTTGGATGTTGGTATTTTTACATAGCGTTGAGCATTACAATTTTGTGAACGGGCATAATAATGAATGCAACCAACAAAGTTAATTACTGATTTAGTCTATCATTTAGAGACGCTAAAATAACTATTATTTTGGTTCAGAATAGGCAAGACCGACAAAAAAATTGCGGTGTTTTTATTATACAGGGTGATTGGTGAGCACTCAGTGCTCGACCCTCATCATATTTATGTAAAAAAAATTAGGAGCAAGTGTGAATACGATGCCGGCAGCGAACAGATAGCCAGTTGGTGCAGTTGTCCAAAAAAGCAGCCGCTTGTGCCGTGGTCGCTACGATGCCAATGAGTTTCGTAAATAATTACTCAACTTTGGGAGGAATTCGTAGCCACATCGTAACATTGGTGAAAATTCGAATAGTGTTAATAATACACAGAATTAAGCAGTGAATTTGGTAGATACATTTAAATGTGCACGAAATGTCATTCCAAAAGCTTTTTATAGTTATGATTGTGGATTGGTGGATTTAGAATGCAGGTTTTGCGTTACATGATGGACTAGCGTCCAAGGAACCTGTATTAAAAATAAGTTAAAAAATTATTTTGAAAATATTTGCAAATATAATTTATTATTTGCTTTGATAAGCTCGGAAGCTAGTCTCCGAGGCAGTTACAAATTTACCATCTTCATACAATGCAACTCCAAGAAATATGTATCAGAATTATTTAGATGCAGTGTCAATATTACATTTATGGATAAATCTCATATTATTATTATACTATATAATGTGTCAGTATTCATTATGTATTATATGAATGTTTATTCTATCAGCACATATACTTATATGTGATAAATGTATTATTTATGTAATTTTTTATTAATATATGGTTACATTAATCACATTATTCATTTAATTTGTAACTATTTATTCTTTTTTTATACAAGTCCAATTCATCATATGGCACACATCTAAATTTTAATTCTGATCTATTAGTCCATCCAAAGGTTGCCTGGAAAAAATTGCTAGTAGCAACAAGGCCTCTCTTTGTACATTTAGCTTTAGTAAATAGTTTTTTTTTTTAAATTGGTGTCACTAAATAGATAGTAAAAATTACCCATCATTGTCAAGGCGTTGAATATCAAAGTAAAGAAATTTGTATGCTCATCAAAGTTAATCATGATTTAGATCTACGGCCTTTTAAAGATACAGTTCAAACTGATGTAGTAGTCATATTTAGTACAGTAGATGGTGAGCCACCTTTTCAAAGAAATATAATTTCCTTTTTAAAAGTTAATGGTATTATTGAAAACATCTCTGTTTTGGATTCATTTGGATCAATAGATCCTTTAGCATTTCCACTTCTTTTTCCAAACGGTGATACTGGGTGGCATATCAATATTTCTCATAATACACCAGCTATATCTAATTCAAGAGCACCCAGAAATAAAGTAACCATGTTTCAGTATGCACCTTACCACCTTGCAATTAAAGAAGAATTCAGCATATCAACAAATCAGACAAAATCAAACAATTCTCAGGCCTGAAGTTTAGAAATTTATTGATGTTGAATTTATATTACATAAACTTGGCTATTGAAAATAGTGGCCAAGAGTTTCTTGCCTGCTTCTACTTAAGAGAGCTCTACTTCTCAAAGGGGCTTTTTTTTTCAAATTAATGTTCTTTTTCCATGTAATATATACGTATTTTTTTATTTTCATTTTTTATAAAGTTTTGAAGTTTCTAAACAATGTTTTAATATTTTATGTCCCTATTTTCAGTCCTATGACATGTAGAAGACCTTTATATAATTTGTTTGAAAAATAGATAAATTATCATTAATCTTGGTATTGAATTAGTCTGTAGAATCTGTAGTTATAGAAGTATATTATTTGACTATAGAACCTTAATAATGTTCAAAGTTATAACTTAAATTAATTATGGTCGAATTTTGACCACTGGGCGACCGCTAGTTTTAATAAAAATGCAATTCAAAGAAATCATACAAAGTTAATAAGAGCAATTTGTCTTTAGGTTTTCTTTTGATTTATGTTTTATTACTAAGTGTGTTTAATTTAATTCAAGTCAGTTAAGACGTTTAAGTTAATTCACGTGGAATTGTAAACATTTTGAAAAAATTAAAGAAGTTTAGTTATATCATTAGGTCACTGTCAAGTCGGTGCTCTCGTTTCGGAGATGAGGCGAAGGGAAAGTTTAAAAAGTTTGTTTTACGTTTCATTGCAGTACTATTGTAGACGTCAGGCAAACCAGAGTTAGTTTGAGATGAGAAGGGACAGTAGTGGTGGGCGGTGGTACCTGTGCGCGATCTGTCCCTGCGCCAGGTTCTGCTGGAAGAGGGCGCGCGCCGCGGCCGTGGAGGCGCCGATGAGGCGGCGCGCCTCGCTGGGCCGCGCCTCGGGCTGCGCGCCCCCCGGCGCCCCGTCGCCCCC
>JAOCPS010198553.1:0-24006 GCA_025505425.1 Graphium colonna
CGTTAAATTATGCTGTAGTTAACTTGATGATTAAACACGATGAAAGTTATTTACAAATAAAGACGGATACGTTATAGCCGGAATGAAAATTCACTGGATTGGGATTTGAATTTGGAAACGACTGATAAAAAAATTCGATTTTCTGCGCCGCGCATTGCTGTAGTGAGATATTTTAGATGATAATTTACATTGCTAAAATAAACAAAGTTCAAAATAACTAAAAACGTAATTTTATAAAGCATCTAGTTAAAAAGTGAAAAATAATTTTATATTAACATTATAGTAAAAAAAAACGCGTGAAGTGCTCCGTGATATCGATGTCGAGGATTATCTTTATCATATAATAACCAAATGATTTGCAATTAAAAATATTGCGATTATAAGTTGGGATATAAAGTGTGCTTCACAAGTTCAAGTTAGATCAAATTGCACACAACATTAAAATAGGTTTAGTACCTTAAGAGTTCATCGTGGTCAAACTACATGACACGTAATTTTTACATATTAATATAAAAAGATTTTAATATTCCAAGGTAGCAATAATGAGTTAGACATGGTGCCAATAATTTGAATGTGAGATATACATGCTATTAATAAGGCGTTAATAATGAGTTGGTAGAGCATAACATTTACACAGCCTTTGCTGCACTTTTACGGCCACGATCGCCCAAAGAAGTACCACCGCCCTTTATACAGTCGGCATAAAATAAAGTATGTATGACTTTCGGGGATGCCGGATGACAATTTCTACTTTTCTCTTTTCCCTCCAAACCCTTAATCCTGTCCATTCTTTCCGATAAACCATTTTATCCTATTTCCCAGATTAAAAACGCACTTGTGACTCTCCAGATGTAGCATGTGTCTATGGGCGACGGGATCGCTTACGATCAGGTGAACAGTCTGCTTATTTGTCTTCCCTTCCATAAAAAAATGTTAATTCTGTTATTTTTACGTTTCTTCATTATTGATATAAAGTTAATTAAGTGGTAGTGGTTGATCAATTGAAAGTTCATAAGAATACAGAAGTAACTTGCATATATAGTTTTTTATACATTTAGACAAAACTTCATGTTTTACAAGCTAAGACTACGTAAAACATGATATTGCAACTGGTTATGTAACAACACTGCATTAGCAAAATCGATGTGTATGTGTCTCCCTAGTGGTATGGGCGCTTGCTTTACAAATTGGATGTTGTAGGTTCGAACCCCGCGGGGAAACAACGACTTTGTGTTGTTGCAAGAAGGTTAGGTTAAACAAACCTCAAATGTGTGTTGTATATGAAAATAAAGTACATAAAGTTTTTTACTTCTCTAAAGTTCCGTAGTCCGCTAGGAACCCTTATAGTTTCGTCATGTCTGTCCATCCGGGCTCGTACTCAGCTGTTTGTGCACCGATTGTCACGAAAACTGATGTCGAGATATATATTGAAGATTCAAAGATGGCTTTTTATAATTATGTAAAAATATTTTTTTTCACAACAAAATTAAATACAACGAAAACTATGAAGATCAAATCCCTTTATATCGAGATACAAAGTTAAAATTAGAGCGTCTCCCTTTCCTAAACTTTTTAAATATGCTCACAATAATTCTAAAAAAACATGCCATATATCTATAAGTAAGTACTTTCAATTGACAAAATGACCTAAGGATACAATAAGTAGTTACTGCGTAGATCGGACTAAAAATTAATATCAAAGCTGACGGTATGCAGGATTGACAAGTGACACCAGGACATCAAACATCTCCAGTGACCATGAACGTTGTAGAGGGTTCGAAACGTCGGGTGATAAAATTTAAAAACATACCGTGATAAAATCCGTAAAGTTGTTTAATTTAAAAATTAAATTGTAATTAGAAAATTGACTATTGCATTAGTGACGGCACCGTGTTTTGAACTTACTTAACTCGGCTTTGTTTAAAGTTAAAATCGAGCACCCGCACTGAGCTACGGCCCTTTCGGCATAGTAGGTAACTAATAAAATAATTGTTATTGTGACTAAGTCCATGCTAAAGTTAGGGTAAGCTGAGTTCGTTCAATTTTATTATGTAAAGGAAGACAAATGAGCAGACGGTTCGCCCGATGGTAAGTGATCCCGTCGCCAATAACACACGCTACATCCCGAGACTCGTGAGTGCGTTGTCATTTTGGGAAATTGGAAAGAGTGGGTTTATTGCCTAGGACAGGGTCAAGATTATGGATTTGGAGGGAAAAGAAAAGGGTAGACATGGCCATCCGGAGTTAAGCTCTCCTTTTTTGCTTGGTTTTGGCTGTTATAACATAGCCCTTAGTTATTATTCAATATTAAGTTGAAATTGTTGATTTTACTAACAAAATAAGAATTAATTAAAATATTTTTTCGAAGATAAGGCTTAGAGAAGATAAGAATGACGTTTGTTATGACATAAATTTGCTTCTATTTATAATATAGTAATATTAAATATTGTATATATACCATTAATAAAAAGATAATATTAATGAAAAATGCGTGTACAAGTTTGGTTATTAAATGAAATTTAAAAAATACTTAGGTCATGTGACGCGTGGGTGTGTAGCTCACAGAACCATTTTGGCAAATCAAATGAATGAATGTTTAGAACGTATAGTGTGCAAAATTTCTTCGCTTGGATATATTTATAAAATCGTGTTGCGTCCAGACTTGGCTGTGTTTACAAGTAGCCGGCGATGGACGTCATTCTGGCTAATTAATTTAAACTTTCAGTGACTTTATCAATAAAAACTTGTGTGGCACTTCACATGGGTATATTTATGAAGACGTGTTAGAGTCTCGGGTGTGTTTACAAATCGGCCTGAAGCGATCGTCACAGTGTCAGTCAATTTTAGATGCAAGTAAACTTTCGCGTGCCAATTTTTCGCATCCGCCCGCTCCCGCCGCCGCCCTGCATTCGCGCGGACCTTATTTATAGATTAAGCGTGACATTGTTTTATATTATAAGCCGCAAATGAAACGGGCTGGTAATTTTCCGTTGGTGTATCAGTAGCCCTACAATGATAAGACGGGAGGACGAGGGCAAGCGCTTTTTACAAAATACATCATGGCCACGGTACACATTGTGCTGAGTAGATATATAAACAGATATTTAAGGTTTTTTTCTAGCAAAAATTAAGGATAGGTTGGGAAATTATCGTTAATCTTATCATTTTGTTTGTGTCAGATTAATCTCATAGTACTACAACGACGAATTTAAAAGTTTTCTCCCAAAATTTAATTTGTCCACTAGCGATTTTCATTTTGACAGTTATTTTAGGTGACTTTTACTTTACTGTTTTACTTTCACCATAAGTTTCAGTCTTGGAAAGTTGATCTTTATAGTCTTTGTAGTATCTGTAGATCGTATCGTGTAGTTCTGGCAATTGTCTAGTGATGTGCTTAGTGTTACGCGTACATACATTGAGATGCAATGATTTATAATTGATAATGTATTATTGTGGGCGACATATGTCGGGTGCTTTCTTCGCCGATGTCCCGAGACGGGAGAAGCGTCAGTCGCTCCCATCTCGCGTCGCGCGTCGCACCAGCAAACAGGACCCGCGTACACAAAGTTCGAATATAACGGAGTGATTTGCAACGTTTGTGCCTTGGACTGTAAACGTTATGGATTTACGGGTGAGTTAATTTTTTTTTACCGCGAAAGGACATGGCCCGGAAATGTCAAGATTAGATATTTATCTACTTGCTTCCGTCAGTGTTAGATTAGGCTTTGTTAATTTTTTTTTTCAGGATTGCATCCATTTTCCCTTGACCCTTCCTATTTTATTTTGTTCAAGGCCTCACGTTGTAATTTATCCATGTATTTAGGCCGAGTTATGTTGGAAGGTGGGTTCGAAGCTTTTTTTTTAATTTCTCGGGCTAAGCTCGTTTTTCCTAGATGTAATGTGTCCGACGTCTCTTACTGAACGTTGTGTTTTCATAATTTGGTGTTTTGTAGTTAAAACTTGAAAGTCTAAAAACTAAGAAAGCGGATTCATTTTCGCAGAAATAACATTTAAGAAAGAGTTTATGTTTTTGTAATATTTTTAAAAATGTATAAATGACCTAATAGGCATTTAGTTAGTGACACTTCTTGTTTTCTCTCATTTGAACCCCAAATGTTCCGATATCATTATAATGTATACGATGGAATTTAATAATATTTAAGCAACGTGGAACTTAGAACCTTAACTATTTTACATGTAAATTTGTTATTTTTTTTTAATATAAGCATATCTAAGGGAATGGATTGTGCCGTTGTCGATAGTTTATTATCTCGTTAATTTCTTAGCAGATATTGTTAACGTAAAATATATCAAGTTTTCCTATTCTTATTTGGTATATGAGTAGTTATTATTGAACGGTTCTGCACAGGGCTTACAATACCGGCAATCTAAATAGGACGTTCATGAGAGCTGATTTATTACTACTATCGGAATATTCCTTCCGACATATACATATTTTTGTATAATGTTATGACAAGGTATAGTTATTGTTTCTTATGAACGCGTTGATATTTTTTTTTTTAATTTGTTGCGCGACAATTTCTTAAGAAACTTTGATCAATGTCGATATTATTAAATACATAGTCTGGTCATGCTAAACTGCTGCATTGCTCGTCAAGCTGAAGTTATAATAACTTAAAAATAACAGTTCTTTGAAAAGAAAGTTTGTTTTCTTTATTTTAGCTTTTGCCGATACGGAATCAAGATCACATTAAATAGTTTTTTATTGATATTAAAAAGAATTTACCACAAACAAATAATATTTATATATCGATACGGATGTTTACATCTACGGATATTTATGTTATAATCCGTAGTTACTCATTTATGTGCATGCACATGACTTGGTTTCAGTTTGTTATTTTTGCTCGCAAGATAAGACCGTTTTATAACTGGTGAAAACATCTATTACGATTGTAATCGTTTAAGTCTTAACCTCCGACCCCTTTCAACTTATACCTTATTTATATAAACACTTTACTATTATATATTACTAATGAACTTCGTGCTTGAGCCATTTATACTTGTGCAAAGTATTATAAGTGAAATGCGGCTGTAATATTTTGAATACTTTGTTTTTTCGCATTTATTTTAAGCATGACATCGGTAATGTCGTCGTAGAAATTTTACTTCTGATTTAATTAATATTTTATTAATTAAATTATTATTTTATTTTTATTTATCTTTTATTTAATTAATATTAATCTCTGTCTGATTTAATTAGTAACAATTATTTTGTTATAGTTTTTACGTATGTTCTCCTAATGAGTTTTAATCTTTGATTGCAGATTAAGATTGCATGAGATTTTGTAAATAAGAATGGGAACAGTATTCATGCAAGATTACATGCATTGATTTAGTCAATTTAAGCTTAACATAGATCCTTGTTTATTTTAATAGATTATGTTACGCTTTTTGAATTTGTGGTTAGAACTACGAAAGTTTATTCGCGTTGTGGCAAAGGAGATTGATTTCGATAGTAATTCAATCGCTCTTAAAGTCCTTAGTCTTGCTTAGATGACAAGCGGTCCCTTACAATTTTGACTTCGTTCACGCTATGGGTTAAAATTTGTAACTGATTAGGTGTAGTACACAAAACATATAAAATTATAAGTTTTAAATTATTTTGATAAGATAAACAGTATTGCTTAACCTTAATTAAAATTTATACAATACCTTTCCTTGCAAATAAAACTCAAATTTTTTTTCATCAGTCTACAACTAAACGTAGTAAAAAGTGTGTCGTCGTGGGACACTAGGTAGGAACGATGTTTCTTATTATAAAAATATTAATTTCAAGTTTTATTCGAGGTATAACGAAAATAATTATTAGGACTTTTTAGAGATGAAAATCAAGAAAACTCTACTTTACAAAATTATCTGAACACCTTTATTTTGTTAACAATGATTTATAAAAAATGTGTTATATTAATATACAAAGAAACTGCTATTTACATGAAAGAAATATGATAATCATAGCAAACTGTAATTATAAATATATACATAATTTAAAATAAACAAATAAATCAATAAATAAATATGTAAATATATAAATAAATGAACAGCCATCTTCCGTAGACTATACGTTAGACACTCTATAGCCATCATACGTACACTATAGATACGAGAAATGTTACGTTACGTCATTAAATAATTTGCTGAAATGTACTTGTTTTAAAATCCAAAACTAATTTTAATTATATTGTAGCATACAAATTAGTCAAATAACATTATTAATAATGTTTCCTTAATAATTTAGTAATAAACTATTTTAGTAGATTTTATTGCTTCCCCGAATCTGAATATCACTTCCGGTTTTTAATCTATAAGGCTTTTAATCTATAATATATTAATAGAGTAAAAGCCGGAAATGAAGGAAAATATGTTTTGGCGGGTAAAACTTGTCAGATAAATAAAGGACCAAGCCGTACACCTAGACTAGAGGAATGAGTGATTGAATGAAATGTTTTGTCCCGCGCGCAGGGCGGTCACGCTGCGCGCCCGTCACGCTGCCCGCGTCACGCTCCTGTGGGTGGGTCCCAGTTTAGCGGTAGACAATACACATTTCGATTGCTAACACGCAATTTGCGTTGCAGCCGCCATTAGGAATTGTGGGGCGCGTGGTCAAATGCAACTTTATTGGCTGAATGCTAATGTACTGTGAAGTTCATGCGATTTTCATGGAGTTGTACTATTTGTGCGGGTAGTATGTTGTATTATTTGTGCGGTTTTTAGTTAATGTCTTTTGACGTGTCAATCTACAATGTTAAAAAAGTTTGTTATATTCTTCGGAAATACAATAAATATATAATACTTTATTTTTATTTCTGTATTATCTCTGAGGTTTACGATTCGTTTTAACAACGTTACTAATATTTTTTTTTATTGATGTATAAAAGACTATCAGTTAGTTGTTAAAACTAAGATACCTTTATTGAATGATATAGCATTAGTAGTTAGTTTTAATTAATGTTTTTAATTAATTTATTGAAATTGTTTGGAGGGTTATTTCAAGTGCTTTCTTTTAAAAAGTATTGATCTTCTTCATGTCGCTTCTGAACCAAATTACACTCTGCCTTACATCTTATATACTTAAACTACTCGTCGTAATACGACAAATAATGCATCATTCGAACTGTCTTCGTCGTCTGCTGGTAACACGTTTGTAATGTCACTACGTTGATTGTGGCACTCTCTAGAGCACTAGTGAATTTATTTTCACAGAAAATTACAAAAGCCGGCTTCAAACACCCCAAAAATGCCCTTAACGGAACATGGTTTTTCACTTATTTTGATTTAAAAAACTAACTATTAATCAAATTTTTCTAAAAAAATTATGGGACAATTTTGGAAGTATACTCTCAGATAAAAAGTTTTTTTCAGAATCGATATATAAGTGGCGGCGTTACGCGAGATTCTACATAAAAAAACCGGCTAAGAGCATGCCGAACACGCACATAAAAGGGTAGCCATCGGAGGGTACGACCGCTTGCCAAAAATAAATACCGACATTTTGTGATTGATTTCGGCCTTTAAGTTTTAGAATGTGTTGTAATATTTTAACTTATTTCCACTTGGGTTTATAAGTAGATAATAAAGATAAATTCTATTTATATATACATTTTGTTAGGACGACTGTAAGTACATAAGTTTGGAGACTTGTATATAAATATACATCCATGATACCAAATCCACTATAGTTTTCCTTGAAAGTACTTAGAGTTATATATTGATTATAGGTATATATTGATATGAAAAGTTAAAGGGTAGGGGACGCTCTAAACTTAATTTTGTATTAAGGTATCTTGGGACTGGGAGGTTTGATCCACATAGTTTCCTAGGAAGTTTTTGTTGCATTTTAAAAAACCTTTCCAAAAATACCCCACACAATGGTATAAGTTGAAAAAAATTTTTATTTTTTTACATTTTGTTAGGACTGCATAAGTTTGTCGAGTTCTACAAAAATAACTACGTATCATACGTATCGAGCCTTGAAGAAAATTTAAACCAAAAAAACCAAATATTTTAAAGATGATTTATGGCCTATTAAATTATCTTTCATTTAATCATATTTTTCACGCAATTGTTGCGTAGTTTGGACTTATTCATGTAATCTTTATAATTATCATTTCTTTTAAGAAATAGTTTAACAATATCTTATGCTACTCTGAAAATATTGGATAAAACCTATTCTGTAGCATTGCGCTACCACGATATTTTTCCTCGATATTTCCGAGTCACATTGTTGTGTAAGAATTCAGCATAAAATGACAGGCGCTTTGAGGGAGAAATTAATAGCAAAATCTACAATTTCCTTTTGTCAAAAATAAGACTATTCAAGTATCGATTTTCATGTATATATAGAAAAAGAATTTTATTATCTCTAGGATATTCGAATAAACGAAACGAAAATTATACAAAAAGTTTCGTAGTATAACGCTAATCAAAGTAAATGATTTTAAGTATACTTATAAATCGTTGTCTATTTTCAGCTGTATTCAAAGGGATATTCTAAAAGTAAACTGAAATAAAATGTCGAAGCGTCTTCGGGGTCAACGACCTTGCCACGTTATTCGTAACAGGACGCGACCTTCGGCGACACCGGCGAAAATAGCGGGAAACTATTCCACGGGAGAGTGTACGCAAAGAACGCATTTCTCTTTTTCTTTCTGCCAAAACAATTTAATGCATCGCATTGGCGTCTATTTCTAAATCAAATCACCTTTGTCGAGATAAATATTCGGCTTCGACCTAAATCTTAGTGAAAATATCATATCGTTAAAAAATTAAATTAAATATCTTAGAACATTATAATTCATTCTAAAAAAATGTTTATATTAATTAACTCGAAAAAACAGAACAAATATTCGTGCCCGGTTCATTTGCTAAGACAATGGCTGCGGCATCGCAAGTCGTGGGTTCAATTCTCAGACGGAGCAAAATATTACTACGACTTACAAACAGTTGTTTCGGATCTGAGTGATTGTCTTTGTGCGATTGTGATGATGTGAAGGTTTCTTGACACATTTTTTTAAAGTTGCCTTTTTTATAAGATTAAAGTCTTAATGTTATAAATAGAGCAACTTTAAAATATACAAAATACCACAATGCTGCTTTTTGATTAAATACATACATGGCTGTATCTCGGGTTATTTTCCAAGGTGGACACTAGACCATCCTGGGGTGGGCATAGACCATCCTTGGGTGGGCACTAGGGTGGGCATGGCCCACCTGGTCCTCCGTCCGTCTATATACGACCATAAATACATATAATATTCGTGTGAAACTAGATGAGACTAAAGTTGATTACATAAATGTTATGCGAATGCATTTATATGTTTTGACATTCATACAGTTCGTGTTACAAAGCTCTTATAGTCAAGAATAGATGTTTCTATCTCAATATGAATGTGAATAGAAGCGTTAAGCTACATACATACATATTAATACCAAAATCCTCGAATATCTACTGTTAGTTTAAAATAAGTATAATATTGAGTATTATTTTTACGTAAAGTTGCGAAACTCTCTTTTAACTTCTTAGTAGTGAACATTCGAAGTTTTCGACCTATTTTCAATTAAAATACCGAACCATCTCGAAAAAATTAGGGCACCTACGTAAAGATAACATACATATAGTCGAATATATAATCTCCGCCTTTTTTTGAAGTCGGTTAAATGTTGCAAATTGATACCATAATACCCAGGCCGGCTAACTCCACTTTTGTCAAAAACGTGGAGTTCGTAAAGAAATGATTTGTTACAATTTAAAATCTAATGTTATCGCAATTCTTTGAATAAATAATAGTTAGTCAAAATCCTTTCTGGTTTCTACGCTAGTTTAAAATATATTACTTTTCTTATGGTATCGATATGTATGTGAAAATTCCATTGAAATAAGTCATTATCGGAACGAAAGATAAGATGTGTGAATCACAAGAATAGTTAAAAATGTACCATTCATCACGAGGCCGAATATACACGTCGCTTACACGAATTTGGCACAGGCCACAGCTGCTTGGTTTATTATTAAAAGTTGTACAACATTACATAAAGGCACTTTTAAAATATAAAAGTTTTGCCTTTTCCGGTAGGTGGCACTGTACGTGATAGTTAAATTTTGTCTAAATTAATACTGCGCTGTGGATACTACAAGTTAGCCAAATTAAGTAATATTTTTCACAAAATTGGGAAACCGACTAAAACGCCTTATAAGATTTTCACGACTAAATTTAAAGTTATTTATATTTGAAACAGAAACTGACCAAATTTTTATTTATATTTATGGTCTCAACAAACTTCCAAATAACAAATCTACATAATGTTTTTGAAAATCCGTTTATAATTGGCAGAGAAATTGGGGCACATAAAAAAAACATAACTATAATAAAACATGTAACATCTTCTTTTTTGAAGTCGGTTAAAAATGCTCAAATTGGAAAGATTTGATTGAATATCGGATTAAATGTCCCGAATTCAGTATATATTGTATACTCGCTGCCGCTTACGGTTTCAGTATTTTTGTAATTGTTCTACAGCCACACTACTTATATATTAATCTAGCTTACTGGTTCCCAAAATTTTATGGCCCATCGCCCGCTTTTTAGAAAAAAAAATATCTAACGCCCCCCTAAAAATTTATAACCTAAATAACAATATCATCTGAAAGAGCGCTAGAGCCTTATTTAAACTACTGTCTTAAATGAATGGGAGAGGTTGAGCTTCCCCCTACATTGGTTCGGCGCCCACTTTGGGTATCGGTGATCTTGTTTATAAACTATCTGTATCAAATTTGATCGAAGTTCATTCATAGTATTGAGGTAACAAATATTTCCTAACAAAGAAACCTTAACTTTAATATGATAAATGAGATTAAAAACAGATTTATGTCGCATGATACTAAAAAAATAAGTCTGCACTTTAAATTTAATATTCATGACTCTGGGCATAAGAAATTAAAGTAGCTCTATTTATGGCAATTAGGATTACGTGTAGATTGATTGGTTGACTGTATTCCATCTTCGCACGGAAAATGCAAAATAGAATAGAAGCAGCACAATACAACTTTTTTATTTAATAAAAAGGTAAAAGTGCTCACAAATTTAAATTCAAATTCAAAATACGTTTATTCATATAGACACTTGCGCGTTCATATGCAAGGTTAAGTTCTATATAGAGATTCGTTCGTTACAAGCTATCACCAGCTCTGAAAGAAGATTCTATTGAGAAGTGCTGGCAATAACCTCAGCAGTTGCTCTTTTATAAAGTTTTTTTTTCATGGAAAGGTAGACAAACTAGCAAACGGTTCACCTGAAGGTAAGAGATCCCGTTGCCCATACACACACGTAACATCGGGAGAGTCGCGAGTGCGTTGGCAACCTGGGAAATTGGATAGCATTGGTTATTAGATACGATTGGATCATGCTTAAGGATTTGGAGGGGAAGGGAGTGGGATAAGTAAAGGGTAGAAATGGGCGTCCGGTATCTCCAAAAGTCATACATACTTTATTTTATTCCGACTTCATAAAGGCCGTTGATACTTCCTGGGGCGAGCGCGGCCGTAGAAGTGCAGCAAAAGCTGTGAAAAGACGTTATGCTCTACCACCTTTCGAATGGTGTCGGCTCACTCACATTTAACATTATAGCAATTTTTTACATTGGTATTTAATCCGTTGTGTACCAATAACAGAAATTTGTAGGAACGCAGCATTAGTAGGAATGTTTTACATGTTTGAACTTAAAATGTAAAATATATATCTACTTAAAAAAAACATTTTTAATATATAAAACTAGAGATAAAAGCTACAGTATATTCTATTAAAATTTAATATTAAAATATAAATAAATGTTGCAATTTTTTCTGATGTATTGCACATTACGTACATATGTACGAATACGCAATATGTAGATTACGGTGAACTATTTCGGTGGCTATCGATTCGGCTGGCAGCCAAAGCACAAATGTTATATTTATGAGACCAACGGACGTTCGTAAATTTTTATGTATTTGCCATTTAACAGCGTTAAACGTCTTATAAATTTTCAGATTTGCGTAACTCGTACCAACACAAATGTTATGACAGGTTTACAACGTGATTTTTGAGTGTAAATAAAGGTCAACGGCCTCAAAAACATTTTAATGGATTGGGTTTTATTGTAACCTAGACATTGAATACTGGATAAATGTGTTAGGGATAAAATACAGGTTAACTTTTAATAATATTCAAAAGTGTATTTTAAATTAATAAATGTAATTCAATATAAATTAAGATGTTATTAAGGGAATATATCAGTTATAGTAACTTAGGCCATCTTTCATTAGTTGAATTCATTATATGCCCATATACCATAATTTCGCCCACGTAGATATAGATAAAGGACCATTTTTGGTAATAGATCTGAAGTATTTTGTACTTCTGGTTGTCATACAAACTGTTATGAAATTTCATCAAATTTCGTTCCATAGGAAGAATCCCTAAAAACTTCACAAATAGGTACACACACATTCTAAAACCCTGTGCAATGTATAATGCTAACATTAATTCTACGTTTTTCTAAAATTTTTATATTAAAATGTTTTATAACAAAATCATATAAATAAAATTATTTTCTTTTTACCGTTACAACCATATATAACTAAGTAAATGATCATTAAAGTTTTAAGAAGGAAGTTAATGTCTTGTCGTATTAGATATATTAGACGTATTAGACACATGAAAGGGTTCCGTAGCCATTCGATGGTCCGTCCGACCGCTTGAAAAAATAAATACTGACAAATTTCATTTTGCGGTTGACTCCAAAAGTTTTGGTTACGACGACTGTACACACACATACACATAAGTTTGTCGAGTTGTATAAAAATATCCGTGTATAAGACCGAGTCCGCTATAGTCTTCCTTGAAAGTACTTAGTTAGAGGCATATATTACATTTTTTCAGAATTATTGTAATATAGAATTATTATAAAAGTCAAGGTGGAGGGGCGCTCTAATTTTAACTTTGTGTTAATAAATCTTTATATTTAAGATATCATGGGACTGGGAGATTTTATACACATGGTTTCCTAGGGAGTTTTTGTTGTTTTTTAAAAGACCTTTCCAAAAATAACTTACTCAATGGGGTAAGGCGAAAAATTTTTCTTTTTGCGGTTGACTCCATACATTTTGTTAGGTAAATGTAAAAAAGTAAATAGCATTTTAATGTTATATGTCGTAATAGTATTTCTAAAGTTAATGAGGGGGGGGGGACCCTTTATTTTAACTCTATATTAGGATATCTGGGAAGGTGAGAGTATGATCTACATGGTTTCTAGGAAGTTTTTGTTGCATTATAAGAGACCTTTCTGATTACTTTACGATACTCCACACTATGCCAAATGTTTTTTTCCTTGTATAATTTAAAAACCAATCTTTGGATCTTCAATATAACAATCTCCACCAATTTTCGTAACAATCGGTGCAGAAACGGCGGAGAAGGAGCCCGGGCGGACAGACATGAGGAAACTATAAGGGTTCCTAGTGGACTACGGAGCCCTAAAAAGGTAGTCTAGAATTAGGGAAAATTGTTGGTGTAGCTTGCTTAAAGCCAACAAGAGCTCAATTTCTTACTCTACTTTAGTATTTGTTATAAGTAAGAAGGTTAAAAAATGTTATCTGGAGTTATTTGTTAAATTAATAAATAAATGGTAGAATCTAATAGTAGACATAAAATCTGCTCTTATATTGCATACGTATAGCCAGCCCGTTTGAAAACCCTAAAAGCGTACTTAGGCTGGTAAATTGTCGGCGACTTTATTTATCGGTGCGACCCGAGGTTACATTGTTCGGTCGTGGGCCATAAGTCGCCGAGGGCTGCAAGGAGGACATGTCCTAGGTCTGTTCCGGATTACATGACCGTTCCAACAAGTCCTTTCTTCTTCTAATCTCATTGAAAAACTATCCCATAAGTATTTTATTTATTTATTTGAGTTTTATTGCTCGTTCCCTAAATCCTGGCTTAACTAAAAGGAGACTTAACGCTATTAAATATCCGTGTCATAATTCTGATTTATCAGCAACTAGATGATCAACTGTATCCTACTCCGTGATATAAAGTATTTTATTTATTTATTTGACTTTTATTACTGGCCACGTAAAACCGGGCTTACACACAAGTTTATTTCGTTTACATTATTATATCTATTATCACAGATAATTACAAAAACCGACTTCAAACGCCTCAAAAGTAGGACCATTGTGGAAATGTATCCTATCAGATAAAAAATTTTTTTTTTAAATCAGTTCATAACTTTCATAACATTCCTAAATTAAGATATATTTTATTAAAAAAAAGACAATGTTTTTGAAATTGGTCCATAAATGACGGAGATACGCGCAAAAATACATAAAATCAATTTTGTTATTTTGATTTAAAAGAAAAATCACTGAACCAATTTTCTTGAAAATGTTTGGGACTATTCCGGGAGTATTCCCTATAAGATAAAAAAAGATTTTTTATAATCGCTTCTTGGATGCCGGAGATATGCGCGAACATAAAAAAAATATAAACATTCGAATTGAGAACCTTCTTTCTTCTTTTTTTAAATCGGTTTAAAAGGCAAATTTAATGCTATTAAGTATCCGTGTCATTATTCTGATTTATCAGCTACAAGGTGACTCAGTAACGCTATCCTATCCTCTCAAATGATCACCATTGTAAAAAAATATCTTAAGCTGTACTAAATTACAGACATGTACAAATTTTACAGTTGTTAACAATTTTTTACAGCACAAATATAATATGTAATAACTACATAATTATGTTAGTTTTACTGTTTAGTTCAGTGGTTCCCAAACTTTTTAGGTCCATCTGCCCCTTTTCATAAAACATATAGCGCCCCCCTTAAAACTTATAATCTTTTAAAATAACGCCTGGAAGAGTGTTAGAGCCCAATTTCAACCACTGTCTTGAACGAACGCGAGAGGTTTAGCGCCTTCCTAAATTACTTCAGCGCTCCTAAGAAGGGACTAGCGCCCACTTTAGGGGCCACCGGTTTAGTTGGCAAGTAAACAGTAAAACTAAGATCAATATCAGCCTATTGCTATCCACTGCTGAACGTAAGCCTCTCCCAAGGCGCGCCAACTATCCCGGTCTTGAGCAGTCCGCATCCAACCGCTACCTGCTACCTGTATCAAGTCGTCAGTCCATCGTGCCGCAGGACGTCCTACACTACGTTCGCCTAAACGTGGTCTCCACTTTAATATGTGTCAGCTCCATTAACCATCGGTACGTCTGGAGACATGGCCAGCCCACTAACACTTCAGACAGCAAATTTTGCTAAAACTAATATCTGTGTGTAATTATTTAAGTCAGTGGTACTGTTTATTGTACTTATTTAAAAGAATTAGTATAGCAGTTTAGTAGAATTAGTATCAGTATAGCAAGTAAGCTTAATCGTGCTGCTCATTTTTGTATTTAATTTTTTCTCCTGCAATTAGCATGTTATTTGATGTAATGACTTGCTAAATGTTTAACAAAAGAAACTACACAATGTATTTAAAGTTTTAAGGTTTTTTTGCCTCACTTAAATTGTATTAATATTGTGTTTATAGTTATTTAATACTAGGTAGTACATTAAGTATCTTTTAAGTGAAATTGATATGAAAAACTGTTTACGGTGAAGGGTCTAGAGATGATCATAATTAATGATTCCAATATTAGTGGTAATTTATAATAAACGTTTTTAAAGTATTTTATGCGGGTTTCAAGCACCTGTTGCATTTCAAAATATGTTGCTACATTTAACAATTATTTTAAAAAAACATACAATGTTCTACTTGCGTTCAGGAATGTTTATATTTAAAGAACACACAAACGTTTTTTCTACAAAAATCACAAAATAACGCAAAATAGCATACGACGAAATAACCACTACGCCAGCAGTTCCAAAGTGCGTGGACAGAATATAAGCTTAGCAAGCGCATCTTGATAGAAATGTTTCCCTTTTAAGTGAGCTGGAGACCCAAAAAGTTTGGGAACCCAACTCTATCCGGTTCTTATGGTCAAAATATTTGTGAGATGACGTTATTAAAATAAAAACCGAGTAACAGTCTATTTTCAAATTATATAACTGCTTTGTGAAGACCTTCTCTAAATAAAAGGTATAGGGCATAGCCACTCGACCCTAAGCGTATTGACGAATTTCACAAACCTTAGTTTCTTAGATATGTAGCTTTCCTCGCGATGTTTTCCTTTAACACAAAGCACGCTGCAAATTAGGAACATTAATTGTTATGGAACGATGTTATTGACTCTTTATACTTTGTCAGCTTTCCGTAGCCTTGCTAAGACTCAACAAGTGCTCTAAATATATGTGTGCCGCTTTATCAGGATGGTTGTCGCCTGAGGGTAGACGCCGGGCATGCAGGTCGCTTCGGCCGTCGACTGCGTTAGCCGCCTGCTGGGCGCTATCAGGGCCGCCCTAAAGCGCGGCTATAGCTTGTGCTCGCGGTGTGTCGGTTTCGCAGCGCTTGTCGACGACGACGAGCTTCACGGCGTCGTGAGTGTGTCACTATGTGTGCTGTGCTCATGTAGAATCCCCTGGCGTCGTTTGGACTAACTAAGCTTTGTGTTAGATATGTCCTAATAAGTGGTTATTGTTTTACTGGAATCGAAGATTCAGACCGAATAGCATCATAACTGTTTTTTTAGTTACGCGATGACCCCTAACCGCATTAGTGGTGTTAACTGTAAATTATAACTGTTGCTATAATAAGTGCTTTAATTCGAATATATTTAGGCAATATATCGCTTCACGTATGTCCCTTTTTTGATTTAGTATGATTCCCTTGATCTTAACATTCTTCTTAACAAGTTTCTGTGACTTACATATATGTCACTCTTAATATAGTCAGATATGCTTATATGTTCTGAATTTTTAACTGCTTTTAAGTGCTTGTTTAAATTTAATAAAATTAAAATAACACATATATGTAATTGTCCCTTTGGATTCTAGTTAAAATATGACTATAATCGATTTAAGTTACATGGAATAACCTGATTTAAGATTGTGATACAAAATAATTCGTTTATTGTCTGCATCATCTATGTCGGCAAACGGACGATCAGATTATACATTGACTATTTCTCCCGTATAGGCAACTTATCTTACAATCGATTATGAAAGTCCGCTACCTAAGGCGGTACCGAGCGTTTCGTTCAACCGGTTCCTAGAGGACTGGCGCATTCCTCCATTGCCCCTTGCACCGACGCCCACCGTCTTTTCAGAGGCAATTTGCATTGCGTGCAACGACTGGAGCAAATCTAGTTTCTGCGAACCAAGGGTAATATTTCAACCGATTTGCCGACAGATGTGGACTCAGTTACCATTAGTCCTGTCGTGCCATGGAACACGACACCACGTTTAGCTGAACCGAAGTCGTCAATTATGGTCATTATAGGCAAATATCATAATAGTTAAAATATCACATGAATCTGCACTTTAGACAGTCAGACAGAACAGCAATTTTGTACGATATGGTTATTCATTAATGTTCATTTATTTATATGTAATTGTAATATATTATAAAATAAGGTCTTAACAAATTAAGGAATTTTCGCACCGTGAATGTTACCGCATAACATTAACAGAATATGTATTTTTTTGGCAAAATCAGACAAGCATCAGACCCATGTGGCCTAGAACACCAAAAAAGGAATGTGTTATATCCAAAATTATTGGATTTGAGGAGTCTGGCAGAAAATAAAATGCGAAAAAAGATAAAAATAAGAGCAACCACCCGACAAACGCAAAAGCCAAGCATATATATACGCCAACTACGAGAATTGTATATTAGACATAAACATTTAGATTAATTCAGATTTAGGTTTAAAAACAAAAGGTTATCGTTATATGATATAAATAAATAGACAGAACTTTGAAACAGAATTTATAATGTCTAAAAAGTATGGTTTGATCTTTGCTTTATGATTGAGATATCTGGGCGTCTGGTAAAGTTTATTTCTGGTACACTGATATTACTTGAACATATTTCGGTGCTGTGTATTACAGCAATGCGGTGGACCAATTGGTTTATGTACTCCCTGCGAGCATGTCGGCTTTTGTTTGTCTCACGATATCTTAATTTATCACCCAAGTCTAAGATTTGTCTACAAATTTAATTTCGCGTGTTAGGAAAGGACAGTTTGACATATTGCCCTAGAACTAGTCTGCATGTATTTGTATTATAGGTTTGACAATGGTCGCAGTTGCAATTGAACTGTGAAATATTTCCACGATAAGTTATCCTTAATTTTTATTGTATTCTAGTAAGTTTGAAATTAGTTTTTAGTATTTATATCACACTGACCCTTATGGTTAGGGTGAGAATAATACAGTTAGAAATATGATATTCATATTAGTAGAGTAATTTTCTGCTAAAAATAAAAATTGTTCAATAGTTTGGTCTACGCTTTAGACATTGACTTTATCATTTTAAAAAGCCTTGTATATTATTAAATCAGTGACCAGTACATGCACAAATTAGTACTTTTAAGTTATAGAAACCACTACTTACTGGCGCCACATGAGTGGATAAGTACAGAGAGCTTACTTAGAACAACCGGGCAAATCGGTTGCACTCCTACAAGCGCACGAGGTATTTGTGCGTGTCCTCACGGCGCTTGTCACGCACGCGGCCAGAAAGACCCGGTTTACGCGGGCGCAGTCGTAAGGACAAAATCAAGGGTTACAATACGCGTTCTTTGTTTTGTTAGTTGCAATTTTGATTAATTTAATGTAAAAACGTTGTATGTATAATTAATAATAATTGTTTATTGTTTTGTGTGTATAAATAATACTAGAAAACATAAAAATATATCAGTTCATTAGGTAAGTGAATATTTGATTTTTACTTATTTGGGTTGGTATGTGTTGAATAATTTATTAAGGTAATTGATTAAAGAATTCAAACGCCTTGAAAGCGTACTTTCGAATAATATATTCCTCGTTATTTTGATTTAAAAAAAATAATAATCCGATTTAAAAAAAAATTGTAGGACCATTGTAGAAGTGTGAACCAGATCAAAAAGTATCTTTTTCAAATAATTTCATAGCAGAACACGTATCAATTTTGCACATTGTTAGAGAGTTGTCCCTCTGTACCTATTATTTGCTCTGTGCTGGCGCAACCAAAGCTTCAAGAATTACTGATCGATATTCCGATGTGCACCGGAGTACTCCTACGCACCCTACAGCGTTCCATTCATCATTGTAGGATTGTCAGAAAGGGTGTCGAATTTAAACGGCTATATGCATTTTATAGGTCATTGTAATTTGGCGTCTATGTCGTTGGAACTAGATAACTAATCGTTTGATTTGACCCTAGCGGTCCATAATCTGGACCCTTAACGATAAAACCGTTTTGCTCCTATTTTTGGAACCATCATAATCTTTCGGGATTGATAAACTGGAACGTAGCTATGGGTTTTTTTTATTCGTATAGCCGCTGTATTTTTGGTGGTAAATAATAATGCTTCAGCCAGATAATTTACGATCATATTCTACTCGACTCTATAAGATATTCTGACCTCAAATGAAACACTGAGGTTGAGAAAGCGGGTTTCGCTAGAGATAGCCTATAGAAAATCAGTTTATAATGTAAAATTATTAATACTTTCTTATTTGTCATATGCCATATAAATTGTATGTTATACATATACAATATTAACGAGGTAGTTTTCTATGAAGTTTAAATCTTATATTATATATAAGGCTTAAACTTCATAGGTTATTAAATACGGTAAGAAGTTTCTTTATATATTTCTAATAAATGAAAAATATGGCTAAGTTGAGCTTCCGTGTTGCATTTTTGTGTCTAGAGTTGTTTTTAAAATCAATTTGAATTATGACTAAGGTTGGTTTTTTTTATTATTATATTGTGATTATAATTAAAACTGTGGAATATTCCCAAATCCGTTTTCTAATGTCTCTGTTTATAACAAACGACAAATGCAAGTAATTTACGTGCGCTATCTATTTATAAATTCAATTAGTCTGTTTAGTATACTTTGTTAATTAGAGTTTGTATTAGTTTATCATTCCATAATTATCTATGTTACTCTGCGTATGAATCTGTTTGTAAACAAACCTCAATAGACTCGTTTTTAATTAAAAAAGTTTACGATAAATATTTGTTAAAAGACTGTTTATTGATATACATAAGTTCATTCTGTGCAATAATGGTTTCGTTGAACTTTTCTGTGATAGAAAGTCGAACAATATTTATTGACTGGGACTTTCTGTAATCTTTTTAGGATTTTAATCGACAGTGATCAGGGTTATTCTCGTAAGTTACGTGTATTTTAATTGAGACTGCGATCTTGAAGGCGCCGGGGCGGCACAAGGCAGACGCGTGGTCCGCACGCATTGTCGGCGTGCTCATTTATTTATGTTTGCCGTGTTGTAATTGTACATTGGTGTTCCTATCTGGCCGATCGATATTATTTAAGGCGACATATATACGTGTAAACAAAAGCTAATGAAGCGACGCGAGGTAATTAGTTTTCACAAATCGCTCTGCTGGTGTAATCTTGCTTGCAAGCTGTCTGCCGTCATTCGGGTCTAGCGTCGGTGCGGAGCGGCCGTCTGCTCCGTTTGTCGTCTACCCTCGATACACGACCACGCTCACGCCGCCGCCGGGTGACAGTTATCGTTCAGTGCATTGTACAAATAATGTCCGTAATAAACGGAATACAGCTCGTAGTGTAGTACAACTCGATGTGCGTGTGTTAGATGGATCATATGTGCAAGACGAACGGTGGTTTCAGCTCGCCGGATGTCAAAATGTCGCTGGAACAAATGCCGGTGCTTATGAAAAAGGTAACTTTTACAAACATTTTTTTTATTCGTCGTATTACCCTACTATATTTTAATTCTTAAAATTTGTACGAAAAATAAGTAGAGTTAAAGGACGATGCCCATTTTTATATGGCAAACCGTACCCAGTTGCATCAAGTTCAAACATATTTTTTTGGAGATTAGACATATTATACTAACTACTACAGAAGAAGTTTTCGTAAAGAAAACCCGGGTTTCGAAGATATTTGATAAAATCGAAAAATTGATTCATAGAAAATAGCTTCTATTGTATTCTACATCTCTATAACAGATTGCGCAAACGTCGTGTAGGTAAAGCAATTTTTTTTTACTTTAAATTAAATTTCATATTTAAAAATTAAATCCATGAAGCGCAATGTTTTAAGAAATGGACCACTTTTGACATTGAACTCTGACCATTTTATTTAATAACTACAAATACATAATACATCTACACAGATTCCCATAATATTTCGTCATCGTCGTCAAGGTTTTCACTAATTTCTTTTAAACGGGAAATGACAAATAGAACATGAGTAAAGTGCGTGAAAGTTAAAAAAAAAATATTTCGTTTCCTGCGGTACGCTCTGCATTGGGCTTTTTTGAAATTTCTTGCAACTAGATCCCCTTGTTTGTCAATGTCAATTTATTTTTTGCAAATGTCAACGATAACTTCCATTTTGAATAAATATCCTGCTAAATGTCCTACAGTCCTAAGATCAGATAACGTTAAACATTTCTGTTAAAAATTTTCGGACGCGTCAGAAGCATATGGTTAGCAAAATATGACTTAAACATATTTTTTACTATGGTCTTCTTTCAATCATTTAATTTGCACCGTCATTTCCTTGTACCAGAAAATTTAAGATTCTACGTTCATACCAAAATTCTATATCAGAATTTGTTTCGTTGTCAGCAGTAGGTTAAATCACTGTTTTGTCTCATTAGTCACTATACTACACTATAAATTAAGTCAAGTAAAAGATGGAATAAAAATCATAAAAGTTGAATAACACACTTTGATAAACGTCAAATTCTGTGTCGAACCAATATGTTAACTAATTAGTTAAGATTAACTTAATGTAACTATCTTGCTAGACTTCATTTTAATTGTATTCGTAGGCATGTGTAGGTTTAACATTTAAAAATATCCTGATGTCACTTACTAACGTCTGCGTCTCCGAAAGCTAAAAAATTATCCAATAATTGGCTGGTTAGATTAAAATAAACCGCAATAAAATCTGCAAAGTTTTAATTTAGAAATAATTATTTTATTTTATATTTAATAATACTCTAGTATAGTTTATCACTATTTATTACTAGAACGTACATCTAAATAAAATGCATAAGATTGTTTTATTCATCATAGAAAAGTTGGAAACTGACTTCAAATGTCTATCGTATTAGACCGATTTGTATGTAAATTTTATTAGTCTATTTAAAAAATATATCTTTTCAAATAAAAGAAAAACTTTGAAAATAGGATCATGATTGGCAGAGAAATGAGTAAAATTGTACAAGTAAAGGTATATACATATCCCCATTTTTTTAAGTCGGTTAATAATGTGATATATAAGATTTTTTTTTAATTATAGTAATAGGAATAAAAAATAAAAAATCTTGTATTCTACCTGCTCCATCTCTTAACTCCGGAATTCATGACAATAGAGCATTGTGACATTTTTTGCAGAATAAGGGTGTAGCAATGGACCCAACTGCATTTGCAATGCGTGACGCTCTCTGCATTCTTGGGATAACGTCAACAAACTACAAAATGAGAAAGATAAAAAAAATCTATAGTCTGTTTCCGGTACGCTTTGGGCTTTTTTTAATTTCTTGCTCTAGATCCTCTGGTTTATCAATACCCAATATTTGTTTTCTACAAATGTCAACGGTAGCATCCTTTTTGAATTAATATCCAGCTAAGTGCCCTAAAGTTCTAAGATCAGATAACGTTAAGTTTCAGAAAAAAGTTCTCATAAATTTTTAAATCATACTATGTATAAATCAATAACTTATACATATATCCAAACAGGTTGTAATACTCAAAATATGTTTATACTTGAAACTCTTTGATTAGACTAGTGTGTTAACTCTTTTATGGAGATTAAACGGATCACCTGATGGTAAGAGATCTCAGGAACTACTGGTCCGAATTGGAAAGTTCTGTGTTCAAAAGCCCATTTATTGCGAAAGGCTTAAGACTATGTAACATCATGCTATGACAAATGCGAGCGGAGTAGCAAAAAAAAGCAAAACCCGGGAAAATTAGGTGCAGCTAGTAATATCATAGAAACTTGCAGCGTATTTACAGATATATTGCATATAATATATTTCCATGACAGACACAAAACTTAGCTGTTTAATGAATCATATTAATAATTTTAAAAGGTCATCGTCGCTCATATTTTTAGGTTTTTGTTTATTAGTGTTATTTCATTTAGAAAATTCATTACGTTAGGCATTTTATTAAATCGTTAGTGATATAATGTTAGGTGAACTAGTATGTTACTACTATGTAACTGTGTTACCCATGGGAGATATGTAAAGTAAGCGTTTACTTGGCTGCGTGTTTTATAGAGAAATTATGGGTTACCAGCTTACCAGCGGGCGGGAAGTTATGTAGTGTTATTACATTCTCCCGACCACGGTTTATAGTAGCTCACCAACTTTGTAGGGAGGCATAATTATATTTAAAACAGGTAGGCTTATATATAGATTATTACCTCAAAATTATAAAATAACTAATTACACTAAAATTGTTTCAGTAATTTAAAGAAATGGGCGTTTAATAATTTTGAAGTCATTACCTAAAAATTTTTAAATTAACTAATTACACTAAAGTTGTCTCAAAAATATTCCAAGATAAAGGAAATATAACGCAACGCGATATTTAAGCCAATTGTTAACCATTTTTAACCGACTTCAAAAAATGAGAAAGGATCTCAATTCGAATGTTTGTTTTTTTTTATGTACGTTAGCACATATCTCCGCCATTAATGAACCGATTTTTATTTTTTTTTGTAATATAATAAACTTGAGAGCAATAAAATCGCACACCTCTGTAATTTGGTTCATAACTGATTTTTTTTCTTAATTCTAAAGATATTGGTACAAATCATTAAGCAAAATTAAAGAATACAAGCTTAGCTT